>LKEB01000084.1:0-83633 GCA_003795295.1 Cytospora leucostoma
CTAGTATATTAATCGGGTTTTAGATATTATCTCTTTTATTAGCTATTATTATATCGGGCTCTAGTTCTTGCTACTCTATAATAAGTCCCCCTTCCTATATACTTTTAGCGCTATATTAATGCTATATAGTCGCTCGTTTCGGGTAATAAGGGCCCGGTCTATATCTATAGTACTAGCATTATCTATATAGGTACTATATACCCTATTAATAAGTAGTATAGTCCTTATATATCCCGGCTCCTAAAGAACTAGGAGTACGATTACTAGAATACTACTAGTATATCTCCTATCCTATACTATTATTATACTATATATTAATTATATCGATTAGGCGCCTATATTATTCGTTATATCTTCTATACCTACCTATACTACGAGTACCTAGCCCTACTCTTTACTATTAAGGCCTACCTATATACTGCCCTTGCTATATATATATATAGTAACGATACTACCTTCGAAGAGGCTATTGCTAAGGCTATTTATACTAAGAATAGTAGTAGTAAGAAGAGCAGCGCTAGTAGTATATCTATAGGGGGTATAGGTAGTATTAGGGCCCTCGATATAGAGGGTACCGAGTTTATAGACTTATTCTACTAGTTAATAGATATATAGGAGTATATCGCTACTACTATTAAGGAGGAGCTTAGTACTAACCCTATACCTATACTTTATTATAATAGTAGCTATAAGAATAAGGGTAAGGGTAAGGAGTAGATAATAGGGGTAGTAGACTATAGTAATATAGTAGTATAATTATACTATAGGTATATAGTAAAGGTAGGGTCTTTAGTAAAAACCCCCTATATTTATCTTTAGGAAATAGAGGACTTTAAGCTAACCCCCCTAATAAATAATACTACTATAGTATATTTATACTTAAACTATACTATTCCTATATATTATTATACCCTAATCCCCCTTACTCTATAGTCTTATTTCTATTAAAGTTAGGCTTTATATTATATAATAAGTAGGCTATTATTAATATTACTATATAGCTCCTATAAGTCTTTATTATATAAGTAACCTTTCTAGTAGATTAGGAATTCTTAATAGTACCTAGGCCTATAGTAGTCTAAGATAGCTTCGACCTTAAAGGTATCTCCTTTAATTATATCTAGGCTAGTATATAGTATTAGTACCTTGCTATTATAGCATTTCTATAGTTCTAATACTAAGATAGGAAAGATATTATATATATAGTAGTTCTTAGATAGATCTAAGTAGTAGGCGAGTTTATACTAACTAATGACTTTAGTAATCTTAAAAGGTCCTAGGTACTTATTAGCGAGCTTATAGCTCGGGTACTACTACTATTAGTTTTTCATAGAGATAAGAACCTTATTACCGATAGCGAACTCGAATAGTAAGCGTTTCTAGTTATACTATTTAGTATACTAGGCACTAGCGCGTTATAGGAGCTATTAATACTTAGTATATTAGGTATATAACGAGCTTATCTATTCGAAAGTAGTAGGAACCTTAGCTATAGTATAACTAAGAAGTTTAGAAGATATCCTAGAGTAGAACTTATATAGGGCGAAGGCTAGAGTCGTATAAATTATAGAGTACTCGGTATTATTATATACGAATTATATAAGGTATAAGCGCTATACCTAGTTAGACTACTCTAGGTTTATATAATAGTATAAGTAGTATTCTAAGTTCTAGTTCTACTACTTAGTCTAGCTATTAGTTTATAAGTAGTAGGTAGTACTTAGGTAGCGCTTAATTGAGAAGAGGAAGTAGAGATATAACTAGAAGTTACTTATAAAGAGGCTACCCTAATTAGAGATAATTTTATTTAATAGCCTATAGTTCTCGAAGATATATATATTAAGGAGCTTAGTAAGGGTACTTATAATAAGCTATATTATTATAGGAATATATAGGGTATACTTAGTAAAACGGTCGATAATTATAAGGATAGCGTTATAAGTTTTCCCTATATAAGGGTTGATTAAAGGTAGGAGTCCTATAATGAAATCTATCGAAATCTCCTCTTATAGCTATATAAGTACTAGTAGTAGTACGAGGATGCTATATAGGTAGTACTTCTATACCTTAGTTTATTAGTAAACTATATAAGTATTAATATAGTCTTTTATATAATATAGTATCGAATCCTAGAAGTAATTATAATTAAGTAGCTTTAATATCTTCATTATACTTATATAGCTAGTAATAGGGTAATTATATAAGGCTTCTAATAGCTCTTTATAAATATCTTTAACCTTAGGGATATATACTTATCCCTAGAAATATAAGGTATCGTTATAGATCTACTAGCCTACCTCTATTACTCCTATACCCTATAAGCATCTCGTTCTCTAACCCTCCTTTTATATAAAGTCGTTACCTTATTATAATTAGTAGATTAGATCATTTATTAATAATAAGTATAGCTTAGGTATACTAGTAGTATCTTAAGTAAAGGTTATATAATAAAAGGTAAATAGTCTATAGCTTATATTAGTAATAAGTCTTATAGTATTCTAACTAACTACTACCCTCGTTCTACTTATAGTACTCCCCTATAGTATATTACCTATATATATAGGAGAGCCTATATATATATTCGTAATACGAATACTACTCTTATTCTAAGCTAGCTTCTTAGTACTTACCTTACTAGGCTAGATTAAAGGGGTTACCTATATAAAGTCGCTAATCTTATATAGCTCTAGTACTATATTATATATACCTAGGTAATCTAGCTGCCTTAAGAAGCTATCTATAAGGTTAAGTACCCTAGGTCGATAATAGATACTAATATTAAATATATATAGGTTATCAAGCTAGTATAGCTCTCTTATAGATAGCTTATACTTAGTTTCCTAATAATAAAGGTTTAGGTAATCTATTAGAATAACTATAAGTTCTTAGAGATACTAGAGGTAATAGTACTAATTATATAGCATATTAACGATAATGAGTAGCTCGATATCCCTAGTACTATAGTGCAATTCTATTTATATAAGCTTTCTTAATCGATAGGTAATAGGGTACTAGTAGCCTTTATATAGCTAGGAAATAATCGTACTTATAATAAAGGGCGATATATCCGTTTCGAGCTATATTAGAAGGAGGGGGTTATAGTAATAGAGCAATAGGGTAGTTATAAAGAGGTATTAGAGTAGCTTGAATATAGTAGCTATACTAGGTATAAGCCGGAATAGTCCTTATTAGTTATTATAAAGGAGGTTTATAAGGGGTATAGTAACCTTAGAGTATTTATATATAAATCTCTAATAGAACCCTATAAATCCGAGAAATAACTGAATATCCTATATACTATATAGGAGTAGCTATTATACGATAGCCTCGATATATTCTTCCTTTATACTAATACCTTCTAGCGATACTATAAACCCGAGGAGCCCGACTTAAGTTATATGAAATTTATACTTTTCAAGGTTAATATATAAGTACTATTATCGTAACTACTCAAGAATACTATAGATATAGTATTTATATATAGCGCTATCGTAGCTATAGATTAATATATTATTAAGGTAGATAATATAGTAAATATCTATAAGCCCTATTAAAGCCCTATTAATATAGGCTTAAAAGGTTATAAGTATATTAGTTAGGCTAAAAGGTATAACTATATATTCGAAGTATCTATAATAGGTATAAAATATAGTCTTCTACTTATCGCTTATATAGATCCTAAGCTAGTAGTATATATCTTTAAGGTCGAGCTTTATAAATACTATAGAATCGGAGAATCGGTTAAGAATTTTACTAATTAGAGGGAGTAGTATTCGGTCTTTATATATAATACGGTTAAGCGCCCGATAGTTGATATATAGGTATAGCTTCCCTCCTTTCTTAGGAATGAAAAGAATAGGTACCCCTATAGGGCTAATCGATAGCCTAACCTATCTATATTCTAGTATATCCTCTAAGTAACTCCTAAGCACCTCTAGCTTAGTATAAGAGAGGGGGTAAATCGGCCCCTATAGTAACGATACTCCTTCTTCTAATTCGATTTTATAATCTAAGTCTAAGTATTCTAGTATCGTCTTCGTACTTCCTTTAGAGTAGATATCTTAAAATTCTATATAAATAGTAGGTAGGTATAGTATTAGAGTAGTATTAATATCTAATAGCTAACCGGCTTATAGTATATACTATATTATAAACGCTACCTATATACTCTATAATTATTTTAGCGAGCTACTAGCGCCTAGATAGTACTAGTAGATAGGAAATCGCTATTTCTTCGCTCTTTAATCGATCGCTAGGTTTACTATTTCTAGCTATAGAAGGCTAAGGATAATTAAGTTTAGTATATACTTAGTAATAATAAAGCGATAGCGCTATATCTCTATAGTATTATTATTATTAGTAATTTTAATATTAAACTCGTAATAGCTAAAGGTCTTTATAGAATACTCTCTAAGTATAATTAGGCTTAGGGTAGGGGTAAAACTTAGGTAGTACTCTTACTTAGCGATATCTATATAATTAATAATATTCTTATCTACTCCTAAATCAACTATCCTAACCTTTTTCCTCTAAACGGAGCTGAGCTATAGCTATATTAGAAACTCGATATAGCGCTATTACGACTCATTGCCCTTTTAGCTCCCTTGCTACCCGAGTAGCTCGCTATTAGATCCCGAGAGGTATTAGATAGTAATATAGCCTTTCTAGCTATACTTCCTATACTCACTTTAAGGATAATTAGGTAAAATATACCTAGCTTCTCTATAGGAATAGTAAGTAATATTAGTACTATAAGGGTATAGCGCTTATACTATATTAGAGGCCTTCGGGTAGAAACGAGCAATATATCTAGCCTCCCTATAGTTATAATAATATTTCTAATCTCTAATTATAACTAGAGTAGAGCTAGCTAAGCTAGGGGTTATAATAGAATAAGGAGCCCCTTGATTACTATATAGGAGCTATATCTACTCTATATAGTTCTTATATATATACCTAAGTTTATTATAATTATAATAGGATCGTTCTAGATAGGAATTTATATTAAGCTACTATATCGATTCGATTTATCGCGCTAAGCTAGTTAATTCATACTAAGTATAAGGGAGTATTATCTATATACTAATAGTAGTACTAATAGAGGGGTATAGTTTACTAAGGATACTATAAATATATTAGATTTCAGCTTATAGATAGAGTAACTCTATCTTAGCATTCTTATAGCGCTTAAGGAAGTCTTATATACTTTTATATATACCTTAGGTTATATTCGCGAGCATTATAGCTATAGTAAGGGTACGGGTCGTTAGATTAGCCTAGAAATAGTCTTCTAGAAAGTTATAGAATTTAGCTTATAAAATGCTTTCGGGCTTAATACCTAAAACCCGCTACTATTATATATAGTTGATCTAAGCCTACTTAGGATTACTACTTATATAGTATATAGTATAGGAAATATAGTCTATATCGGTATAGATCTAATTAGCCTAAATATAAAAGTAGTACTCTAGATCGAAGAAGAATATATATAGGTTAGTAAACGAGGTTCTATTATATATCGGATATAGTAGGGCTATAGGGCGAAAGAGTAGCGCTACTATAGCTATAGTAGGTAGGATTAGCTTAGTACTTATAATAGGTAAGGCTAGAGAAGCGCTTATAAGAGTAGTAGGCTTAGGATAATTAGGCTAGCTAAGGTAGTTAATAGGGGCATTATTACTACTCCTAAGTAGTTCTAGGTAGGCCTTCTTCACTATAGTCTCGTAGTAGAGGTTCTCCTCCTCGAGTATTTAGTCGAGTTCCTTACTTTCTTTAGTAATTTAATCGATATAGCGCTAGTATATAGTTATAGCATCTTCTAAGCCTAGTTATAGCTTAGGTAGAATACTACTACCGATAGTTTATATCTTAAGGATACCCTAATTAGATATAGGGACCTAGGTTTTAGGTATTTATATAGCTCTAATACTACTCGATTTACCTATAGGTATATAGCTCCCGATATATATAGTAACTATTTTAATAGAGCTATACTTAATAGTTTACCTCCCTATTAGGTAGAGAGATTAAACTATTAGAGGTAGTATATATAGGTAAAGTAAAGAGTATAGGCTTAGGATATAAGTAGTATAGGAGTCATATAATAACTATAACTAAGTATTATAAGAAGTATATATTAATCTCTAACTTCCCTCCTTTCTTCCTAGAAGGGCCTAAGCGCTCCTTTTTATCTACTTATATAGTGCCTATAACCCCTTACCTATAGATAAGTATTACCCTTATACCGGTATCGCTGAGCCTATACTATATTAGCGATAGGTAGAACCCCTCCTTCCTATAATATCCTCCTATACTTAATAGTAATAAATAAAATCGCTAACCTATTAGCCGTGATCTAGAATATAATCTCGAGGTATCTTTACTAGATAATTATATATAGGATTATAAGGCTAAACCCTTATAAGCTTAATACTATAGCTAACTAGTATCTAGGCCTAATACTAAGTAGGATAATAAACTTCCTACTATACTAGCTATATTAGCCTAGCGAGCCTAATTAAATATATATACCCCTTAAGTTAGATAAGCCTTAAATATCTTTATTAGAGAGAGAAGACTATTATTAATTATACTTACCCTTTAAGCTAAATGAGTATCCCTAAATATCTTTATTAGAGATAAGCAACTATTATTAACTATTCCTACCTAATAAGATAGATAGCCTAAATCGACTATACTTATTCCTTAAATTAAATAAGTATCCCTAAATATCTTTATAGGAGATAAGCAATTATTATCGAATATACCTATCTAATAAGAAAGGCGACCTTTATCGAATATACCTATTACTATAACTATACTAACCTTACTAGGTATATTTATAATATAGCCTAAGCGTATATCGAACTTATTTAATAACTAAAATATATAAGCTCGAGTAATTATACTTACCCTATTAGCCGAAAAACTAGTAGGTATACCTATTATACTAGCTAAGGATATAGAGCTTCTCGATATTATATCCTCCTATACTACTCTATACCTACTAGGTAGGCATTATTTAGTCCTTAAGTTCTATCTATCCTATAATTTTATATAGAAGAGAGGCTATTTCAAGATTAGATATCGAGTATATATTAAGGATAAGTAGAAGGGTACTTATATCTATCTATTCCTCTACCCTAAGGTTATCTAATCTATATAGTTATATAGCCTTGATTTAACTAATAATAATATATATATATTTAGTTTCTACCTTAATAGTAGCCCTATATTAGTTATACCTAGATATAAGATAATCCTTAAGAATAATAGCTTATATAAAGTTCTTAAAACCCTTTAGAGCTTATTAGTAGCTAACTTCTTAGTAGTCGATACTACTATACTACTATATATAGACTCGGAAATACTTTATTATATATATATAGAGATTAGCTAGGGGGAGGCTAAGATATTATACTTAAGGGGAGATATCGCTAGCCTTTATAGTAGTAATAGTAGGTATATTATAATAGGTTCTAAAGAGCTTGATATAGGTATATATAGTTACCCGATTGATAAGTATTGCTCTAATAATATAATAGAACTAGCTATAAAGCGATAACGGTATAGAATACCTAATTAGTCGTTTAACCTATTAGTCCCGAATGAAAATATAGTATTATATATAGAGATTAGTAAGTAGCTACTAGATATAGAAGACTATATTAGTAATAGGATAGATAGAGGTAATACTCGATAGATAAGGAGACTAGAAGAGTACTATAATAAATTAAGTAGTATTATAAAGAGTATTAAGAGTAGACTATAAAGATAGATATTATATTACTCTCTATTACTATATTGAATAGGAAACCTAATAAGTCGGTAACCCTATTATATCTCTAGCTAATCTAACTACCCTCCTATTATAATTCCTTATAATTACTTCTAGTAGTAGCTTAAGACTATTCTTAGATAGTAACCTATACTCCTATTATACTTTGAGTATAGTATTAGTTTTAGGTTCCTCGAAGAGAATAAGGTATTCTAGTAATAATACTATAATACCTTAGAGGTATTATAAATAAAGTAACTAGAAGATAGAGATAGTATTTATATTAAATCGACTCCTCTTAGCTATAACTATACGCCTAGTAGTAGAAAATAGTCTCTTAATCTCTATACTTATAGCTAGTATCGAGAGTAGATCTAGTATTATTTAGGCTAACCTTAGGTAAATGCCCTATCTCTTATACTAATAGGCGAAAGGGTTAGTTACTTTATCGTCTATTATATCGATCGAGTCTTATTATCTAAAATACTCGTCTTAGGCCGATAGTCCCTATACTTTAGGTATTAGGCTCTAAGATATTAAGAGTAATAGCAGAGAAGGGCTAGGCTAAGAGCTATTATACTATTCCTCGTATTTCTAACTAAACTTATCCTAAAATACTTTCCTCCTCTTAAGAGATAGCTACTATTATATAACCTCGATAGTAATACCTCTATATTTATTATCCTATAAATTCTAGATAATACTCTTCGCCCGATCAATCTATAATTACTAATCCTAGTAGGAAGTAAAGAATTCCTATCGATATACTAGATATAGTATAATAGCTCTATAGTATATAAGTATATTATCGAGCTTTAGATAATAAGTATAGAGTTTATCCTAGGCTAGGTTGATATTAATATTAAAGTATATAGGTTCTAGAAAGGAGCTAGTAAGAGTCTTCTATAATTTAAGATACTCGAGGAGCTATTCGAAGCCGATTATATAGTCCTATATACTATTATATACCTTAGTAAACCTATTTCTATATTATCTAGTAATCCTATTACCTTCGAGTATTAGAAGAATATCCTCGAAGTCCTCTAAGACCTCGCTAGTAGCTATAATTATTTTCTAATTATCTTTAATTAATTCTATATAGGAATAGAAAGCTTAGGGAGGGTCCTTATAATAATACTAATAGTAACTTTCTTCTAACTAGATTTTCTAAATAAATAGATATAACTTAAGGGTATAGTAGATAATATAAAGTATCGATAGCTATTATATAGCTATATAGATAACTAGTCTAAATAGCATTTAGAGTCATATAGTATAGTCTAAAGATATAGTATATATAGATTTCTGCTTATTTATAAGCTTCCTTATAAATAGATTAGATCTATAAATCGCTACTACTATAATAGCGAGCCTTCTAATCGGTCCTTATTTCTACTACTATTCGTATTATATAATAGTATTAGCTATATCTAAGCTAAGGATATTTTCGAATATTAAGGGATCTTTATTAAAGAGTAGTACCCTAATAGCGAGATTTATAATATACTTAAAATAGCGAACCCTATAACTAATACTATCGAATCTAAGTTATTATCCTAGCTCTTATATAGTAGTATTATTATTACTAGTATTATCTAGTATAAAGTAGCTAATCTTCTTCTTAATACCGAAAGCTTATAGGATACTATAAACCTAAGTTACGATATTCTTATTAATATAATTATCCCGAACTTTAGGGATATTAAGAACTAGCTTATAGAGGCTATCCTACTTATCTAGAAAAAAGATAACGATACTATATAGAGAGAGACGATTACTTGATTACTATTTATTAAAGGCTATATTATCATAACCCACGGTCAAGGTACTAGGGGGCATATAAGAAGAAAGGAAACCAATACGCGGTATAGCATATAAGATATAACGGGACCTACTAGGGTCACGTGATAAAGGATCAGTCAGCAGGACTAGATATATTGGATCAGGAATATATCCAATATAGCTATCGATAAAGAGCTAGATATATAATAGGATACTCCCTTTATAGTAGATAGCATCAGTTAGCTCTTTAGCGATTAATCTAAGTATCATTCTCATATAATAGGAGTAATCTCCTCTTGATCATAAGATAGTATATTGCATAAAGTACCTTGAACCTCCTTCTGATATAAACTCAGTATATAGCCCAAGTACCCTTTAAGTCACCTATATTATATTCATTATATTTTGATCGCTCTTATTCAAGAAGGTTCGATATACGACCCTTATGCAATATCTCAGTACTTTATGAGCTTAAGTCCTTAACCAATGCTAACGGATTCAGATAATTCATTCGAGGTAGATATCGAAGAATTCAGATAGGAATTCTACTATACTCGAAATATCTATAAAGTCCTTAGTAACGAGGGAGATTCAGATATTAGTATAGCTTCTACTCAGAACGATAATATAATTACTAATACCATCTTAGAAGACCTACCGGTTACCGGACTACTAACGACTAATCTACCTATAGAGCCTGATAATAACGGCAATTACCGTTTCAAAGTCGATAAGCTACTATACTTTACTAGTCAATATAGAACCCTAATGAGATTCCTCACCCTTAGTCGTATATACCTTATCTACTTAGCTAAAGAATTCGATACTCAGGAAAAGAGAGTTCTAGTAATCGGTAGTAGACTCTAAGGATATATACTTATTTGGTTCGAACCTATCCTTCGGGACTATATCAATAACTACGATACCCTAGAAGAAAGAAAACCTAGGACTACTGAAATCTTCTATAAATATACTAGTTTCGAAAAAGTACTCAAAGGAGCCTTCGGAGACCCTAATCTCGAACGAGATATAGAAAGAAAACTAAGTACCCTCAAGTAGACTAAATCTATTACGGACTACCTAGCGAGCTTCCAATAAATCGCCTCCTACCTAGAATAGGAAGATGAGCCGCTTATAATACGATTCTACGAAGGACTTAAGGATAATATCAAAGATAAGCTTAGCCTATAGGACTATCCCGACTTCTTCACGCAATATATATAAATAATAGTACGAATCGATAATCGATTATTCGAGAGGCGTTTAGAGAAGAAAGGAGACTATAATAACTCAGGACGTTCTAATGGGAATAAGAGTAACTAGGGCTAGAAAAGAAGTCATAAGCCTATATCCTATAGAACGCATATAGGACTAATAGAGCTTAGAGTAGCCTAGAAAGAGACCCGTAAATATTTCAATTACAGAAAACTAGGATATCTAGTACGAGAATACTATAGCGCTAAGAAGGCCTAATAGCTAGTTCCCTTAGGTAAGAAAGCTAATATCGTAGTATGAACTATTAGAATAGCTAGATATATCGCTACCCGCGAAGAAATCGATTAAGCTATAGTAGAAGGTTACCTCGAACCAAGACCTAGGGAAGAAACCCTAACTATTACCCTTACTACCTCTAAGACCGGAGATATAATAGAGGACGATTTATAAGAGCTAACCGATAGCTAGTACGATAACGACTAGGAGGAAAAAGCCTCTATAAGCTATATACTAGACCCGGGAAGTTAGGTAATCCTTAGATAATAGATCAGCGAAGCTATCGCTCAACCCCTTATAGTATATATACCCGACCCTACCTATTACCTCGGATTAGCTATATATATACTTCCTTATAATAGCTCGGAATACTAGTTCGTAGTCTACGGAATTCCCTAGTATAGGTTTACGGAAGTTAATAGGCACGAGATCCTATACCTAGTAGAATATATATATCTATCCCTAGGGTACGAATAATATAGATAAAATATTACCTAGATCTCCTATATATTCGACGAATATAAGACTTACTTCTAGGAAAAGGTTTATAATAGATTCTTTCTATAAAGATATTAGAACTAGGAGGTAGACTAGTACTACTCTCCCTACTATTTTAGACTATAGTTCTATAAGGACGAAGAACTTAGCTCAGACTAATATACTATATTTACTTATAACTTCGATAGCTATCTATAGCAATACTTTACTAGCTACGGAATACTATACGAATATCCCTCGAGCTAATGCTATATCTATAGATAAGAGAAGGTTACTACTTAGTACCGATAGGCGCGGAAGGACGTATAAGAAGCGGAACGAAAGCATCGTAAAAGAATATAATATAGAACTCATTTCAACTTAGAGATATAGAATACCTTTATATAGTACCTGGAATAACTATAGAACGGATAAAGAGATAAAGGTAAGAAGCCTATAGTATAGGAACGAATTACCTATAGCCTTATAACCGTCTCGGAAGAATAACTAAAAAACGATAATAGCTATTAGGAGCGGAACTACTAAATAGCAAGAACCTAGTACGGTTCCTCTATACTATAAAAACGGATATCAATGCTTACCTCGAATTGGAAATTCTCATTAGAATAACTCATATATATACGCTCGTCGATAGCAGCGTATAAGGAAACTTCATTTCACCCGACTTAGTAAATGAAAAACGAATACTATAGTACTATAAAAGTCAATCCTATACCTTAGGAACGATCTCAGTAAATCTAATCGAGTATAATAACGGTACTATCTATAGGGAGACTGATTACCTTCTAACTAAGATTATAGGCCGGATAAAGGATTTATACTTTAATATTTTTAATATACTAGGATACTAGGTTATCCTTAGAATCCTATAGCTACGAGAAAATAACCCCGATATTGATTAGACTACTAGTTAGCTTCGATAGAGAGATAATCCCCTAAAGAGGATAATCAAGATAGTAGAAGAGAAATAAGACTTAGTTACTAAAGGCAGCTCTAATTACGAGCGTTTATACGAGACTAACGATACCCTTAGAGCAGTAGGGTTAGCTATAGAAATAAGGAAGGATATAGTTAATATGAAGATCACGAAGAACTCGCGTATATATTAGTATAACTGAATAACGAAGATTGAAGATAGAACGAAAACTACTAAAGAAACGATAAACGATAAGCTACGGATAGCTTAGCTTATTAGGATTCAGGAAGCAATCCGGTATATCGAAAAATACTAAGAAGCTATAAAGGTACGATACGAAAACGAGGTCACGAAAAGGATAGTAGTAATGATGAAAAGGATAAGTATCAAACGATAAGAAAAACGAAGAAACGAGAGAGTACTCTAAAAGCTGATCCGACTATATATACGAAGGTTTACGAACTACCTCGTAAAAGCAAGAGAGGAAGGAAAAGACCCTCTAGAGAATATCCTAAAGGAATATAGGAAGTACTAGAAGTTATTTATAGGGATACTAGATACCGGACTTCTAGAGTATAATCAATTCAATTACGAGATTCTACTAAAAGAAGGAACTATACTAAAGTTCTATAGGATTTATAGACTAAACGAAATCCAATTTAAGGTACTTAGGGAGTACCTAGACGAGAACCTTAAAAAGGGGTATATTAGGCCCTTGATATTACCGGTAGGATACCCGATCCTATTCGTATTAAAGAAGAACGGAAAATTACGACTCTATATCGACTACCGATAACTCAATAAAATCACTATTAAGAACCGGTATCTATTACTACTTATCCGAGAACTATACGATAGACTCTATAGAGCTAAATACTTCACTATACTTGATCTTAAAGGAGCTTATAATCTAATTCGTATTAAGGAAGGAGACGAATAGAAAACCGTATTCACTATAAGATATAGACTATATGAGAACGTAGTTATACTATTTGGATTGATTAATATACCCGTATTATTCCAAGCTATAATTAATAATATCTTGAGAGAATATCTAGATATCTTAGCAATTGCTTACCTAGATAATATCCTAATCTACTCTAAGAACCTAGACGATTATAAGAAGTATATATATTAGATATTATAGACGCTTTAGGATAGAAACCTATTAGTAGAACTATCAAAGTATTAGTTTTATAAATAAGAAGTTGATTTCCTCGGATATACGATCGTACTAGGCGAAATCCGAATATAGAAGGAAAAGATTATAGTAGTCAAGGACTAGCCGATATTAATGAACCTTAAGGAAGTATAAGCCTTCCTCGGATTTATAAACTTCTATAGATAGTTTATTAAAGACTTCGGAAAATATATAATACCCCTAATATACCTAATACGAAAAGACGTATTATTCGATTAGACTATAGAAATATAAGAAGTATTCGATAAAATCAAAGAAATCGTTATCTTAGAACTAGTACTCAAGGAAGTAAACCCTAGTAAACTATTCGAAATAGAGACCGATATATCCGACTATATAATAAGCGGATAACTCAGGCAAAGAGACGAAAACGGTAAGCTATACCCAATTACCTATATATCAAGGAAATTCAATAGACTAGAACTCAACTACTAAATCCACGATAAGGAATTAATAGTAGTTATCGAGTTATTTAAGGAATAGGAATCCTATCTAATCGGAGCAAAATACTAGATCAAAGTCTACTCAGATTATAAGAACCTTATCGGTTTCACGACTATTAAGGTACCTAATAAACGATAGGTCAGATAGGCAGAATATCTCTCCTAGTTCGACTTCAAGATCTACTACTGAAAAGGATCGGAAAATAGTAGAGCAGATATACTTAGTAGACGACTAGACTACTAATAGGAAATTCCCCCGGAAACCTAGAATATCCTAAAATAGGATTTAGATAGAAATATCATATAAGAATTACGATAAGTTTCAGTAACCTACCGATTTATACTCGACGATAACTAGAAAAGGAAACTTTAATAAACGCAATAAGGGATAAGTAAAGAAGAAAAAGAGTAACTATAGGAAGAAGACGGACTTCTCCTATAATAAGGTAAGCTCTATATACCTATAGAATTACGAAAAGAACTCATTCAGTAAATATATAAGGTACTAGCCTATAGATACTAAGGAATCATAGTAACTATAAAAAGAGTCAGATAATACTACGAATTCCCTAAGATATAATAAGATATAACCTAGGTTATCAAAAATTATAATATCTATAATAAAAGCAAAACCTTATAGTATAAACCTTATAGAGAACTAAGACTACTCCCTATAGCAAGCGGATTATAGACCTTAGTTAGCCTAGACTTTATAGTTAAACTACCCAAGTCTAAGGAACCAATAATAGAAATACTATATAATAGTATTCTGACTATTATAGATCGATTCTTAAAATACGCCTACTTCATACTATATAAGGAGTCCTCTATAGTAGAAGAACTTATATATACATTCTTACGGAATATCGCAAGCTAGTAAGGAGTACCCGAAGAATTAGTAATAGATAGAGGAATGATATTTACCTCTAAGTTTTAGATAGTATTCCTATAGAGACTCGGAATAAAGTAGAAAATATCAACGGCTTATCACCTATAAATAAACGGATAGATAGAACGACTCAACTAAGTTATCGAATAATACTTAAGGAGCTATATTAACTATAAATAGAATAATTGGGTTGAACTTCTACTATTAGCTCAATATACCTATAATAGTATAGATACCTCGATAATAGGAATATTACCTTTTAAGGCTCTCTATATATAAGACCCAGAAATATACTGATACCCTATAATAGGGACGGATAATATCGAAGTAAGTAAAAGAACTAAAGAAATCTACTACCTATAGAACGAAATCCGGTAAGAACTCGGGTTCATCTACGAACGAATAGAGAAATACTATAATCCCAAGAGGTTAAAGGAACTAACCTTTGAGAGGGGAGATAAGGTATATTTACTATATAAAAATATCTCGATAAAACGACCTAGTGAAAAACTTAACTTTAAAAAACTCGGAGTATTCTAGATTATAGAAAAACTCTCTAGCGTTATATATAAACTTGATTTACCTCTAGGAATAAGGATATACCCCGTTTTTTATATTTCACTTCTCGAACTAATACTAGCTAATATAAGATTGGATAAAGACGTTGAGCTAGATTATAACGAATAAGAATACGAAGTCGAAATAATCCTCGACTCGCGATAATATAGTAGTACTACGGAATACTTAGTTAAATGGAAAGGATATAGTAACGAAGAAAACTTATAGGAACTAGAAGATAACCTCGGAAATGCTAAGCTCAAGATCCGATAGTATAAATAAGAATACCTATTATATACTAGCCCGTAGCGACTATATACCTAACTCTACCCCTAAGTCAATCCTAGATATATCTATACTACCCTAGTCAATTATATCATTCGACGAATTAGGATCTACTATACCCTGATTAGGATAAGACTCCTTACTAGTAACTAGAGTAATAGTACGGGACGCCTCCTCAGCTTCTATACGATCCAGTTCCTCTATACTATCTAGACTACGATAGACGGCCTAGCCCATTTTAACGGACTATATCTTCTTCTATTTGCGAAGATATTCAATTTCGGAATCGATAGTACGACGATACTCTTTAGCGGCCTCGATTTCTTCTTCTAGCCGATAGTATTAAAGAGTGATTTTGCGAATCTCAATAGGCGAAGGACCTAGGATATCGCAAGAGGATAGGCCTAGTCGAATATACTCGGTATAGCGAGAGGAATCTTTAGGCGAAGCTTGATAGGTCGAAATTCCACGCGCCTTATAAGCTGAGTAGGAAGGTATATCGATACTCTTAGAGAGAATAGAAGCAAGCAATTCGTTGCGATCTTTTATTTTCTTCGAGGCGAAAGAAGATTTAGCAATACGCGAACTTTTGACTTTAGACGATATAACGGATTAGGAAGGTATAAGATAATCAGGAATAATAAGGAATACTTACGGAATAACCTAGATCTTCGGGACGAAGATTATAAGAGGAGGAGGGTAATATTATAACCTATAGTTAAGGTACTAGGGGGTATATAAGAAGAAAGGAAACCAATACGCGGTATAGTATATGAGATATAACGGGACCCACTAGGGTCACGTGATAAAGGATCAGTTAGTAAGACTAGATATATTGGATTAGGAATATATCTAATATATCTATCCCTAGATATATTAGATTAGGAATATATCCAATATAGCTATCGATAAAGAGCTAGATATATAATAGGATACTCCCTTTATAGTAGATAGTATTAGTTAGCTCTTCAGCGATCAATCTAAGTATCATTCTTATATGATAGGAGTAATCTCCTCTTGATCATAAGATAGCATATTATATAAAGCACCTTGAACCTCCTTCTAATATAAACTTAGTATATAGCCCAAGTACCCTTTAAGTCACCTACGTTATATTTATTATATATATATATCTTATTCCTAGCTCTAATTAAGACTTAAATAACCTCTACCTTATTAATTTCATATATCTTAATAGCTCTAGTATATATAGTATTATAAATTATATATACCTATATAATTTAGATTATAGGGTTATAGTACTCGAAAGCTTAATAGAGGAGTTTCGACTCGGCTATTCGGAAAGGGAGGTTATTGATAATAATAGCGCTTAATAGCTTCTATTAGAAAATCGCCTTATTAAAAGTACTAATAAGGTTATTTACGATCTCCTAGTTATAAGGACTATTCGTATTTAAGCTTATAAGCTCGGTAATATTCCTATTACCTTTCTCGCTCCTCCCCCTCTATCCTTTCTTTATTAGTTTTAATATAATCTCCTTATTATCCTATATTTTATACTCTAATTAAAGGTAGGTTATAGTATTTTAAAGGCCCTTATCGATATAATTATAAGGTATAATTAGGGTTAGTTAAAGTTAGTAGTAGTAATATACCTATCGTTGCTTTTAAGTTATTTTACCCTAGATATTATAATTATACTTTTAAACCTACTTTCGTTTGATACTAGCCTATTGAGCTTTTATTATATTAGGGAAATAATACTATAGAAAGTTTTCCTAATCTAGGGTTAGTATATCTAAATTTAAAGTCGTTATTTCGAGGGATATATCTATAAATAATAGTAGTATATATAGGTAATTACTTATTAGAGGAAATTTACTAAGAGCTTAGATTAGATCTAAATTTTCTTATCTTATCTAATCTAATCGATAAGGGAAGATTAGATAAGATCTCGAGACCTAACCTCGATCTATCTAGGTACCTAGGTACCCTTAGGGATGATTTCTATTCAAACCTATTCTACCTATCCCCTAGATTTCTAGTAGATTGAATTGATTATATAATAGAGCTTCAGTGGAATAGGAATGGAATGGAAAGTACGGACCAGAAATCCACCTACCCATACCGTCGTGGGTTCGGAGTGGGATTGATCGCCAGCCTGTCTACAAGTCGCTCCAGATACATTCCCACACTTTAACTCTGCCCACCTTCTTTCCGTCTCTGCCTGAACAGACAACTGCAATTGAGTTGCCAGATATAACCCAGAACAACCGCGAGGGACAGTTGCGTGTCAGCCAGGGTCGAGGCCTAATTATGCTGTGTTTTCGAAGAAAAGTCTCTGCCATAGACGGACTTCGGGTTATATCTGGGATAACCTTCATGCTGATGACACTTCATCGCCAAGAATATTTAGCTGGGGTTTCAACGCATCGGCTCTTCCAAGAGTCCAGGGCGTGAACCATGCATGTCTTCGCGGTACATCAAGCTCACCCAACCACACGAGGGCTGACTTACATTTATCAACGTAAGGCCGGCCACACGCTCTGGTGGACAGCTAGTCAGCTGCCCAGGGTGCTTAACTGTAGCCTCAGCGAACTATATGCGTCGGGCCAGTATCAGCCGAGCGGATTTTGCTCCTTGACAGACAGTATGATGCGAAGGTAGTTGTGCGCAGGTCATTGGCATGATGAACAACTGCAGGACGAAGCGCCGTCGGTGACTACGATTTCCCGCATATGGAACACTCGCTCAGACCGAAGGAGTATCACAATGTTTCCCGACATACACAACATATGCAGTGGACGGGATTAAAACACACCATCAATGACTGAGTCTCCGGCGCACGGGGTCGACGACGAACACTGAATTCCCGTCCTACTTGTCAGAGCCGTTCGTACTATTATCACTCGGCTTCGATTGAGGCTGACGCCCCGGGAATCTGCCCAGGGTGCCTCAATTCTTCTTTTCCACCGTTGACGCAGCATGGGCTTCATATTACCTTCCTAGGCCGAAGATCTCGTCATCAAGGATAGAGTACAGTCATACTGGGCAGCTGCTGAGCCCGTGCCACAATATTGTAAAGGAGTGATGTATGGACTGGACGAGAAGCTTCAATCTTCAGGTATCCTTCGTGATTCGCTTGCTGGCCCAGGCTTGACTATAGCCTCGATTGATTTGCAGTCGACAGTCAGGATCTTGCCAAGCATGCACAGGAGACAGCCAACAGCAGGCCGTGTATGGAAATGGGGCCGCAGAATCCTTCAGCTCCATTGTCGCAGCCCACTAGAATGACGAAGGAAGTAAGACTACCTAGGAATGGAACTTGGAACGCTGGTAGAGCAATTGTACGAGTCACTTTGACAACTTGGAGAGCTGGACCTGGGAGGCGTAATCATTCCAAGTGAGACCGCATCGACGACAGGTTAAGCATGCTCGACACAACGGTACCCCGGAAGGATGATACACATAAGCACAGGAGAGAAACCTGGTCGGCACCGACGGGATCGCGATCGGGATAAAGACGGGCTCCAGGCGGCTCTTCGCCACAACTCGTCACTACCTCGGCATCGAAACGCATGTCTGGGTATTTCCAGGTGAGATGGGGTGATCCTGTTCAAGGCGCACTTATCCCGTTTTCCGGTGGACTATCGGGAGGTCTTCCGACTGGTAGGTGCCCTACAAGGACCTTGGTTACTAGAAGCATGTATGGAAGGCTGTCAAGGACGCGCAGTATGTTTGTCTACGACTTGTAATAATTCGCCCGAGGTCGGGTTATCTGGGGCACCTAGGTGAGACTACTTTCGAGGATGAAGTCAAGTCTTGAGATGGTCTAAACTGGAGCTGAATAGATAGATGCCTGACACCTCGGCATACGTCAGTAGGTTGCTTCAATTACCGACCAAACAATCGACTACATTGCGACACTATCGTGTTGATGGAATTATAGCAGACATATGTAGTCGACTGTATCATACTGTGTCAATAAATGTATCAATAGACCACACACGTGCCATCTCATGATAATACAAACGATTTCGCAGGCCATGCCCCCGGCCAACTTTCACGTCAGGAGGAAAACCTCCATATCCAAACATGTAGGCTGAGTGAACACGTCCTCCTCAGATTTCGTCATTCTGCAACGTCATTCCATCCTGTCCGTCATTGCTCCCGCCCTTGTGAGATAATTAGCGGTACGGGTGTAACGAATATGACCATGTAAGAGACATTTGAGTATGGGTCAGAGGCGACCCGTGGTGATAATCCTATAGTATAGTAAGCCTATGTACGTAGGTGTGTATGGCCAGCAAGGTAGACACTCGTCATTCTTGCTCCAAAGTCTCGAGATCTCGATGCAACCCTTCCCCAAGCGCGAGAGACAGACGTCATTCTTGCAGGGAGGCACCGGCCGAAATAAAGTTACGGAGGGGGTGCTGTTGCAGATCCTAAAGACTTCTCAGCGTTGCTTGGGAATAGTCAGGCACGAAGTACTGTATTCTTTGATAACTCAGTAGACTCACATGCGTCATGCTGATAAACACAATTCTATAGAGGGCCACGCGACTACGCACAGTTTGAATGGGTGAGCGTAGTGGTAGTATATCGACATGACGACCGCAAAGGCGAACTATTCCAAGCCATACTGGAGAAGGGCGACGTGTTTTCGTCCAGAGGAGGTCATAGCAGAAGAAAACATCGCCTCTGATGTCGTTGATGGGAAAGTGTAGAAAACACTCAGGAGGCGAAACATTGTTTTGCGGTAAACCATGACGCATCATGAACACCGGGGGAGAGCGTGGACGCGGAGCCGGACCGCCAACCGGCCGTCGCACAAGTTAGCTGCTATAGGACACACCTTTAGCTCCGTCATCCAGCTGTTGCTCAATGCCACCAGCTGGCACTCCAACGTTCCAGTGAGGTTATACGTCAGGAGGGTCTGGGAGCAGACTACGGAGCTCCTGGTAGCTGGTCTAGACTTGCCGGAACTGGCGAGGCTGTAGTCCCGCGGTCCCGCAAATGGAGAGATTCAAAGCCAAGACCGAAAGGTGATGATGGGAACGTCATCACGTGGGACGCTTCTAGACCCAGCCTTGCCGCCGGGGCGACGTTCAATGTTGTGATCGATGTTGGGTCCAATTGTTGGCCCACGGTACAGAACTGATGTGAACACACCATGACCGAAAGTTCGGCATGGACCGCCCCGGGATCCCCAGGTACTAGGAGCGGTGCCGACGTCGAGAAAATCTGTAGAATCTTGCCCCTGGACCCTGGGTGCGTCTGCGGCCTACGTTAGCTCGGGACGTCTTGAGAGTTTGAGCTGAGGTCACACCTAAGAGCTTTGATGCCCGCCTTTCTGCCTGTTTCTGGCACGAGATGATCTCACCCTTGCCGTCCAGCACTAACAGGGCGTCTGAAAGCGGCTGCAAGCGCTCTCCGGCCCGCATTGCCCATTGACTGACAGCTATGGGTGTAGTGCGGCTGGTACGGGTGGTGGCAACCGACGTCAAGCCCGCTTATACTAAGCGAGACTTTAATGTGGTATAACCTCATGGTCGTCTAGTGAAGTAGCCACTATCGGAACAATTGGACATGAGAGACGTCAACCCACCCCTGACGTCTAATAAACGTCGGGAAAATAAGATGTACAGATAAGAATGGTTTGGAAGACATTGGCTTAAAAGTAACCCTGGTCCAAAAGAACAGACCCTGACTGCAGGATGCATGCGGTGCTCTGCGGAGCCGCACAAAACTCCGCTGTTACATGGATAGTACGGACCCATATGTACGATCAGATAGAAGGTCTGCTGACGATGTGTGTAAAGATTACTATGCAGCTGTTGTGTCTGGTAGTATCTGGGTACTATAGTAGTACCTGAGTTATACGGTAGTAGAGGAAATCCCGTTCTCGTGGTACATACCTAGGTAGTAGGTACAGAATTACTACGGAGCGGGTACTGGAACTGTCTAGATGCACGGACGTTTGGCCCCAGCGTTTTGCGTCAACTCGAAAACGCTAGCCGACCCATTTCACGCTTATGACGTAGCTGCCAGCTGCCGAGAAGCGGCAAGCCTTTCATCACTTCTGACCTCACCTCGTGCTAAGTCAGCCTCCCTTTCGACGACGCCCAAAGTCATCCCCAAGGCAACGGCCGGGCCAAGTCAGACCAAACCTCATCGATTGCCACCCTTTCGACGGACAGATCCGTTCTCTTGCGATCACGATGACCCCCCAGGGTCTCAAGACTACTATAGTACAATATTTGTGGTACTTGTGCTACATGGTACCACGAGAAATGCCTGTAACCAAAGGATCTACACGGTGGATGACATGGGTGCCACAAGGGTGTCCATCGAATTATCGACAAATCCAGAAGGCTAGAAGTCCAGACGTAAGGACGCCCAGGACGCCCAGTGAGACCAGCAATACCCGCGATGGCCTCAAACAGTTCTAGACCTCGTGTAAAGCTCCACCATCCCCATGTCATGTGGTTCCAGAACCAGACCGTTGCTCAGGAGACATCAGCCAGAGCATGGGGTTGCGAAGCACCAGGTATTCGACAGCTGCTCATCACAACTTTGCCAACTTTCCCCGTACGTTGACGCTGAGTGTGGATGGCATTGGAGCACACAACGCCCACGGATTGGCTCGGAGCAGGGACCACCGTGATCACCATCTGCAGCCGGTAAGCTCTTGCACCGGCGCAGAATCCCGGCGGCGGCCTTGAGGGGAACCCTGATCGCAACCATCTACATATGTACAGTACCCAGGTAGGTACTGTGTTATACCTCGACATGTACCATTTGAGTGCCCAGGTGGTGGCCCCAGTGGGCGACTGGGCATGTACCTAGGTAACCAGTACGGCGGTAGGTATCTACGTACGCTGCCACCCATCCATGGATTGCAGTGACTGCAGTAGGGCATGCTTGCCTCTCGAGAGTTAACCAATGACATCATGCCAGGGCGAAACTTGTGTGGAAGGTCTATGTCGATCCTCGAAGCACCATGAGCAGGCTGGTATGGAGTACAGGTAACCGCACCACAAAATTTTTGTATCCAGCCTGCCAGTCTGGGCTGTGCCACGAATTACTCGTCAAGTGTCTCGCCGAAACCCGTCTGCTGGAGGAAAAACTCCATCACATAGGAGGGCTTCCTCCGTGCTATCTCTTAATCCGTGACAGCGATGCTCAGGGCTGCCGGGGTCCATGTTAAGCCATCGGGAAATGCTATCAGATCCTCGAGCTGTCGAGGAAGCCTGACGACATGCCTCTGAAAAGCCTACTAGGCTTTTGAGCCTTTATCCTTAGCTGTGGCCACTGGGCGACGGCACTGACATCGTCCATGACTTCAGTCCCGTCATTGATCTGCAGGGTCTTTCCAGTTTCGGTACAGCTCGTCACTTCCCACAGCGTCCTTGTGTGCTATGTACATCAGACCCCCAGACCTCCATCTTATTAGCGTGTGGTCTGAGGACCGGCAACCCATGCAACTGCATCACCGTTGGCACGGCTACATCACCCAGCCCTGCATGTACCGGCGGTGGCTCCTTCTCCCCATCATTGGACCGACACACGCACACATGCTGGGTTACGACATTTTGTGCAGCCATGCGTTAGACGGCCTGACTAACGTGCTACCTAGACATGTCGATCCTAGGGGCGTACTGCAGCAGGAAGGCCCGGTGCAGGGAAGTAACCGCACTAACAGCTTTGGCTCCTCCCTCACCTGCTAGGGACAGGCACAAGGCAGACTGAGTCCGGTCCCCCATGCCTCACCCCCAGCCCCGATCTCTCATCTGCCCGCCTAGGTAATTTATAAAGACCCAAATCATCCCACGGAACCATCTTCCCATCTCGATTCCTCATCACACTACTCACTCAAATAACAATCATATACCTGCTTCTCAAGCCTTTTCGGGACAACAAAACGACCGGACACCACCAACATTTTTGTCACATCTCACACCTTTTTCTCTCATCTACCAAACCAAGTATCCAAAACACATTCAAGACTATGCCTCTCCTCAGAATGTCGTCGCACGAAGATTCTTACTCGGTCAACATGCCAAACTCTCCACCTCCGCCCACCGACATCTGCTCTTACTCCCGTTCGATGCACCAACACACCAAGAAGCAAATGGAAGCCTTTTCTCGCGCATCAGACAACCGACGGACTCGTAGCAGTGGCCACCGGGGAACGCCATCTATGCCCAACGGTGTGGCAACAAGCTCAAGCCCCGACGAGTACACGCACACATGAGTGCTTTTGTCATCGGAGAAACATTGAGACACAATAACATCCACAATCAACTCGAGGAGACGGTGAGCCGACGGAGAAGTGTCGGCAGACATGGGCAACAGAACATGCGAAGCGTTGATCTGATTCGAGGAATCTATACACGAGATTCCTCAGAAATCATTACAGCCCACCGGGACAACTTCCGAAATCGGGAAGAATATTCGCCCTTTTGAAGGCAAGGTGCGGATACGGCATCATCATGACGTCGAAGGCACGCCGAGCATGGAGATATCATGTCTATTACAGGACCTGAAGCGGGCTTGTATGCTAGGGGATGTGATGTGAACGAGGTCCCGAAAGAAGTGATTTATCGGGCACAGCATCTGGTGTATACGACTACAGATGTTTCAGCATATTGGGCGTTTTGCCAACCAGCGATATCAAGCGAATAGTAACTTACAATTGAAACGGTTCCAAAACATCTGAAACTCATCGTATGTCGTGACTGTGAAAGTCTTCCATTACCTCGGTGCGCTGTAAAACGCTTTGAATTCTACAACCACCGGATATGTTGATACTTGTGGCCGAATGATGTAGTTAAATCGGCCAATATGTAATAACAGCCGCCATCTTTCCCCGTGATAATCAACTTAGCGGTTTAGTTACTGACCTAGACTTCTTGCTCAAGATGCTGTGGCATCACCCTGGCCGTGTCACTTATGGACGCTGCACTTTTGTGGTAAGTCGTCTTTGAGCATGGAATCAAGCGCTGTGATTATACCGGCCGCCCACCTATAGATGTCCCTTGTGCCGTGGATGACCTGCGTTCTTAGTGGGTCACCACTCGCTCCGGCGCTGTGGAACCATCCCTCGTTGGTCGCATGGAGAAGTCGGGCAAGGAGAGACAGACTCTGGGTCTTCCAACATGTTAATCCTGGTGATAATGGAAAAGGGGGTATCGTAAGTTGCAGCTCCTGACGCCATCGTAACCTCCTAGTCACTGTCTGAACCGTAATCGACCAGACTCGCCTTCGCCTTCGTGACAGGCCCTGGATCTGGAGCCACCGTCTTTGGCGTCGGCGCAGGCGCAGCCACGGGGGTCTTTTTGAGGCCAGGGATCAGGACCTGCTCCTTCTTCTTGAGTGGCTTCTTGAACGTAAAGGACGGCGGCGGCTCGTCCTCGGTCTCCTCAGCCTTCCTCTTCAGACCATTACTGCCGTTGCTGCTGGAGCTGCTGCCACCATTGCCAGCAAGGGTGGTGTCCCCAGGGCCATCTTCTACGACCTCCCACATCTCCTCCTGGGCCTTCGCGGCAGCCACGGCTTGTCGATACGCCTCCTCGTCCTCCTCGTCCTGGATCCGTCTCTGTTCGTCCTCGGGCCTCGCGACCGTGACCTCGCCGAGCATGCCGTCGTGGTTCGCCCTCTCCATCCTGGCGTTCCGGGTCCTGATCTCGTCCAGGGCGTCCGCGATGGCCATCTCCCGCTTGGCGTCGACCGTCTTGGCCTCGAGCTCCTGCATGGCGTTCCTCTCCTCCTCCTCCTTCTCGAGCCTGTCGAGCCTCTGCTCGTCCGTCTCCGCCTCGTCCTCGACCTTCCTCCATGGCTCCGTATTGCGCTTGGCTCCGCGCTCGCACGTGTAGTCCTGGTTCTTCGGGTCCGTCTTGAACGTAATCTCCGCACTGCACCGCGTGCACCGTATGTAGAAGCGGAAGATCTGGATCCCAAGATACTTCTCCTCCTCGGGCGTCTCCTTCCGCGCGTTGAACTTGCGGCCCTTATAGATGTACCTATTGTTTTGATCAGTGAAAAGACCTTTGCCAGGGGCCACTAGTCGATTGTCATACTCGCCGCAGGTGGTGCACTTCATGCTGAAGGGCGCCATCAGTCGTACAGTCTGTACCTTTGGCCCGGCCGGCTTGGGACCCTTCTTCCGGGTCAACTGCCGCGGGTCGAAGTCGGGCGGGTAGTACTTGCTCTGTTCGCAGACGGAAAGGTCAGTAATTGTCCTATTATAGAGGGAGAACCGAGTAGAAAAGACATATCATCCAAGAAGACATCTATTGTCGTTCCTGGATCGAACAATGCGTCAAGAGGATAGACGAGATGCACTATGATTTGCACCGGGAGGGGGGCGATTACATACAAGAACTTTGCGCTCGGACATCTTGAGTGTTGAGGGCGATAAGTATGTTTAGTTTCGGAGTTGGTGTAGGAGGTGGTTTCTATCTCCGGTCGAACTTCACATGTGCAGACGGCGCGGATGCTTAGTATACTGTAGTCATTAGGTAATCCGGAGATGGCAAAGAAGAGGCGGTGAAGAATACTGCCGGCCAAATCGGCAACTTTTTCCTACTTGTAGACGCGGACGCGTTTCGACTCTCTCCTTTTTCTCTCTTTTCTTCTTCAACTCTCAGACCACTTACTCAAATCGCCGCCAGCATAGAATTATTCCCACTTTACTGGCAGCTCCGAAACCGTGGTCAAGAAGAACAAGCATGACTTGGATGTGCTCTAAAACCGTCATTATGAGGGCCCCTATTTGCGTGGCACCCATGATCTGATGACGACCTGACAGTACGGACACTCTTTTCTTCTCTAGCAGCTGGCAGTATCCCTTTCATATTGTCTGGCATATTGCTTGCAACTGTTGCAACACGTAAGTTGAAGTCTCCTTTGGACTTCTAGGCCTGTCTGGGACTCGCAATGATGCAAACCTCAATCATCTGGTAAGCTGAATGCTCAGCCTGTTTTGCGCGCGGCATCCGCAAGGAGCTGCGGTGCGGACGTGGTCGAGCTGGATGAGACACGTTTGGCAATTCTATAATCCCTGAGCAACACGGTCCCACATGCCTCTGAAGTCCACTGTAGCGTGGTATGTAGTAGAGGCTAATCTTTGGGGTAGTCTCGCCTTCACGCACGGGATGCTGTAATAGATTGGGTGAGGCTGAGTCCGAGGTAGAGGTAGGATATCAACGAGATCCGGATATGATTGAGCAAGGCTCAGGCCGAAGATGCACACCATGTACTGGCACTCGCCCATGCCAGCAGAGCAGATATCGCAGGCTCATTTGAGGCTCCATTGCACTCCATTGTAGACTTTCGATCGACATACACTGGGTATATATCTCATATTTGTTTTTATTTTTTTTTGGTATGAGAGGGGCGGATTTAGCGACAGCACGCCTTCCGGAACCTGTCGAGTGATAGTGATCTTAGCTGCACTAGGTAATCTTTTTGCTTGTCAGTCTGGAGCAAATCTGGATTTGCGCACCCCACTTGCACTTGACAAAAATGGCGGGGCAGAATCGCCGCGCGAACAGTCAGACCTTTGACCACCTGGGCACTCCTAGTGAGCAATTGAGACGTCGCGCTCTTTGTTTCCTTGACAAACCGATACAGTGACCTTCCCTGCCACTCCGTACTCACCCGTCGAAGCTCTATTACCTTATCGTGAACCTCTTGGGGAGTGTGTTCCTTCATCTGCCGACAACGGAACCACAAACCTGTCGCAGAACCGTAGCGATTGCCATTCCTTTCTCAACACTTGTTACTCGATAGTCCCCGAGCTTTTTTGGACGCCTCATTCTCTCGAGCCGACCCTCCCACAAACTCGACGCCATGGACAAGATCACCGACAAGATCGCGGCTCTGCCGCCAGATGCCAACTACTTCTCCCTTGAGTTCTTCCCCCCAAAGACGCAGATGGGTTTTGCCAACCTACGGTCGCGTCTCGAGCGCATGGCGCGTGCACTGAAACCGACCTTCGTCAATGTCACCTGGGGCGCTGGCGGCTCAACAGCTCAGAAATCCCTCGAACTTGCCGAGATATGCCAACGGGAGCTGGGCCTGACCACATGCCTTCACCTTACCTGTACCAACATGAGCCGGCGCTTGATTGACAAGGCATTGGAGGACGCCAAGGCCTTGGGGATACGGAATATACTGGCACTGCGAGGTGACCCCCCACGCAGGGCGGAGTACATGGACGAGAACGACGAGGACGACCTGGGCGGCGAAGACGAGTACAAGTGGGCGGTCGATCTGGTGAGGCACATACGGAAGACCCACGGGGATTACTTCTGTATCGGTGTTGCCGGGTATCCCGAGGGCCATGCCGACGAGAGTCATCCGCTGGGGCAAAGTATGGAACATGACCTGCCCTCACTGGTTGAGAAGGTCCAGGCCGGAGCGGATTTCATCATGACACAGCTGTTTTTCGACATCAAGGCTTACGAAAAGTTCGAGACGACACTGCGGGAACACCCCAGCGGCGCTTTCAAGGACATCATCATTGTTCCGGGACTTATGCCTATTCAGAACTACCAGATGATCAAGAGGACGACCAAGCTGAGCCACGCCAGAATACCGGATGATCTGATGGCACGCTTGGAGGACGTACAACGGGACGACGAGAGGGTGAAGATGGTGGGCGTCGACATCCTCAGTGAGCTGATCGAGCAGATCCGGGAGATCAAGAGTAGGACCCCCGGGCCCAAGGGATTCCATTTCTATACGCTCAACCTGGAGAAGGCTGTCTCATTCATCCTGGAACGGACGAACCTCATCCCTCCACAGACCCCGGAGGGCGAGCAGGCGCTGGTGGACGACCTGATCAACACAATTCCCAAGGTCGAGATCAACGGCTCCAACGGCTCCACCTCACAGCATCACCTCGGTATCAACAGCGCGTCTCGCCGGCAATCGAACGTCTCTTCCGAGCCCCGCAACCGAGTCATTGTCTCTGGCGAGCGGACACCTTCTAACCCGGAGTACGAAGCCACGCAGCTCGAGGCATCGCGACCCTATGAGCCGGTACACAGCCGGGCCAACACACTGGCCATTTCCGAGGGCGAGGGCGCCCTAGGCCGCGAGGCGACGTGGGACGACTTCCCCAACGGTCGATGGGGAGACTCGCGGTCGCCAGCATACGGTGAGATCGACGGGTACGGCGTGAGCCTGCACATGAGCGTGACGCAGGCGCGGTCGCTGTGGGGTGCCCCCAAGTCGGTCGAGGACATCGGCACTCTGTTCATCCGTCATCTCCAGGGCGAACTCCGGGCGATCCCGTGGAGCGAGGCCGAGTTCAACGACGAGACGGACACAATCAAGGATCAGCTGGTCGCCTTGAACTCGAAGGGTTGGTGGACGGTAGCCTCACAGCCTGCTGTGGACGGGCTGCCGTCGACGGACCCGACTTTCGGATGGGGCCCTGCGAACGGGTTTGTGTTCCAGAAGGCCTTCGTTGAGTTCTTCATGCCGGCCGATCAGTGGAAGAAGCTGCACGAGAAGCTATTGAAACCCGAGCTGAAGGATAGCATCTGGTTCTATGCTGCGAACGCTGCGGGCGATCTCATCATGCCAGACGTCAGCAGCGGGGTGGAACACGAGCCGAGGGAGGAGGGCACGAACGCGGTGACGTGGGGCGTCTTTCCTGGAAAGGAGATTGTTACACCTACCATCGTCGAGGAAGTGAGCTTCAGGGCATGGGCCGAGGAGGCCTTTGGCATCTGGGGCGAGTGGGGCCAGGTCTACGGAAAGGGCTCCGAGAGCGCCCAGTTCCTGGAGAAGATGAAGAACGAGCTGTGGCTGGTGAACATTATCCACCATGAGTACGTGGAGCCGGAAGCTCTGTGGGATCTCTTGTTGAATGCATGAGATGTGTCTTTGGGACTGTAAAGCATCCAGGACTGTTGAAAAGGCTGCTCGCGAGCGGAACCTCGTCTGAAAATGATAAACAATTGAAAGCATAAATCCAGCAGGCGACCACTTTGGCTACTGCCCATATGGTGCCATTCTCAACCGCACGCTCCGAAAGCTCCCATGCGTTCTCGTTTTGTTGTTTGAGAAGTGGCGTTACCGCCCTTGCCCTCGATGGTTGGCACTACCCTTCTCATTTCTTCCTCCACATGGCGCGCGTTTGCATTATAGTGATCTAGACTTGTTCTCGCTTATCGACCCCTGGGTTCGTCTCATGTACTCAGTACAGTGGAGCCATGGTCCCGGCACCTAGGTCAAATACCGGTAGTGTCTTCAGTCGGCCGACCGCTTCTATCAACAACCTATCTTGAACGACCGTGTGCCCGCCCTATTGATCATCACCATTGCTGGCAAATAAACCTAGAAAAGTCCCCATGAGGTTATCCCGAGCAAAGTTTTTTCTTCCTTCGCGACATCCTGCCTCTGCATCATCTCCGAGCCGCAGCCACGCCGGGCCCCTGCCGCGGAGGAAGACCAACGCCTGAAACCAAGACCGACCCATTTAATTAGCGATAGGTTGCTCTTGCGCCTGGGAGCTCCGGATATCCGGCCACAAGGGGCTCAAGGGGACCAACAACGCGCTGTGCTGATGGGACCCATCGCCTGACAGAAACAGCCAATGAACAGGCCGGGTTTGTATTCCTTCTCACTTTCTCGGGACACGATAGCGTCGAATCTCTAATGATCTAGGGACCACAGCGGGGGTGGGCTGGGCTGTTGGTTGGGACATGAATCCGAACGTGGGGGCGAGTTTCCACCCTGGCTGCTGGGGCCTTCTTTCCAACACATCCTCTTTTTTCAAGTGCTTATTCGGCTGTTTTGTGGTTCTTCCTGTTGGCGTCAACCACTTCAGCTTTGTCTTTGTCTTCTTTCCTGCCGCCCTGGGACTTCTGATTTGACGCTGGCTTCGTTGCTTAAACTTCTTCTGACCCGACGATAGTGTTGATCACTGTCTCGATATTCGCTTTTCTTTGTTTCCAGAAATCCCGGCACCACTTTTTCGATAAACCCCCGGTTGCCCCGATCTCTCTGCCATCTTTGCCCAGACAGATCGCCGCTGCTCCAGTCAGAAGTCGCAGAACCCAGAAACCCAAAACCGACGATCACAGATTCGCCCTGCCCTGGCTGGTCCCGGATTCGCTGTCTTGACGGTCTTGGCACCTCCCAAGGTTTCTCGGTAGTAGTCGAGGAAACAAGGAATACCCCTCCGGCCCGATTCCGGTTAGTCGAATCACGATGTCCGCCGCCGACGCGATAGCCGCCGACGCAGCGACCACGAACTGGCGCACTTACGATGGCGCCGTCCCGGCCAACCTCATCTTCTACGCCGTGCTGTTCCCGCTCCTCATGGCGGCCCTCCTGGCGGTGCCCGCGCTCTCCTGCTATTTTGCGCTCTCGGTAGGGAAGCGTGGCAGGATCGTGGCGTATTCGCCGCCCAACCGTTTTGGAGAAGGTCTCCGTATGTTTTATGCACCCCATACTTCCTTGATCCACTGTACTCCGGCTAATCTGGCTACTCTCTGCAGAAAGGATAAGCAATTATCATGGGGCATTACACCATGGGTCCATGGCGGAGAAGTTTTGAGGATGAAGTAGAGGGTGCCGGTCAAGCTGCATGGGAGTTCTTGGAGTATCATCGGTGGTGTTCCTCAGTCTGTTGGTTTTATGCTTTACGAAAGGTTTCTATACCTCAAATTTCGACGTTACACTTGCAATATTGAATCAACAAGAAATGTATGTCATGATTGTCGGAGCCAAGCGCCTGGAGTTTATGCCACCAGCCTCATACACGTAAGCGGCTTCTGAAGTATATGCTGATCATTCACTTCCTTACCTGGGTGTGCCGCGTTAGTGCATCGTTATACCCCTATCTATGCTGACTATCAAGTCCTGACCTTCAAACACTGCGCGGTAGCATTGCCGTCGCCTAGGTGCGAGAACGCGAGATTCACGTCTCGTCAGTGACTATGTTTCTTACCCGGATATTGATCCTCACTATAACAGGTCTACTTTCGCAGGGAAATCTCGCCAGGCAGATGTGTCTGCCGGTTCAAGTAGGGCTTATTTATGTTGCAGTGGGTGAGAATCGATTGTATATCGGCAGTTGCAGCGTTCAACACTAAGCCAAACATGATCATCTTCGGCTTCGACGTCCCTCGGCGCTCGCAGCATTGATCACGCGCCCCTGGCACATGGAGAGCATCATATAGGGAGGGGGATGGTGCAGGACTTGGAACTCATCTGTCTTCATCACGAAGTCGACCGCTTTTCGACATCGCTTCCGGCGAAGTCAGCCCCAGCTACCAGACGCACTAGACGTAATACCCCCATGCCGTTGTGCTTCCGTGGGTTACACGGACCCGGCGACTGTGAAGGGGCTGCTTCGGCACCCGGCACCCGGGTCTCTACTTAGCAACCTCTTTCAGGGCCGGCTGGACAAGAAGGCAATGCATTCACACATGTCTTCGTGTACCTGTAGTTGAAGGCAGGGAATGCTCCTCCTACAATCCTGCATCGGCGAAATGATCCCATGCGTGGCGGGCGAACGCGACATCAACATTGGTGACCTTCGCGTTTCCCGAGGGCACCGTAAGTCTCATTATATAACATGTCATACTGTGCTATATCATATCCTCGACGTGGGTAACACAGTCCGAACACACCATAATCTCAAGGGGATCATCCACCGTGATATATCATATCTATGCACTCTGTCTGGATTTCTTCGCTGACCCCTTCGCCTCTCTCATCTCATCCATCTGCCTCTTCCTTGCCGTGAGTGTGGGAGATGCCATCCGTATGGCGAACAACTTCGCGACTGGTGACAGAAAATCGCTGTCTAGTCCCTCCGCGCACTCTGCGAAGACTTGGGGTGGGCAGTTACTAAGCCCTATGATAAATGCATCCTCGTACGGCAGGTTCTCGTCTACGCATACTCTGAAAGCGCAGTTCAAGTCTGAAACGGTTGCTTTGATATAGGGCCAGGTACGGACCTGATACCTGTGCAGCCATGCATCGACGGACAATTTGCTGAATCGTTTGTCAAGCTCTTCATTTGCGATTCTCTTGATCTTGGCGTTGAGGAACCGGTCTGCTAGTTGCCAAAGACGCAGGAGGTCCAACCATGCGTACTTTCCGGGCCCTTGCCAGACATTGCACAGAGACACTTCTTGCTCGCTAAGAGCTGTCGGGTAGACAAGACTGACATAGAGGCCGAAGGCTTCGGCTTCGATGTCGTCAAGGTCAATAGTCTGGCCTTGCGCCTCGGTGAACAGTCCATTCAGTGCTCTATCGAAATATAGAGAGTCCTTGGTCAATACGTGCTTGTGGAGGTGGAACGTCTGCCCGCCCTTAACAGTGATGGCTACTATGGGTACAGGCGCGCTTGAATGGGGTCAGCTTGAGATCGGTAGACACAAACAGCTCGTTCCTGAGAAACGAGCCAGCCAAGCATACTACAAAGGTCCATATCTGCCCGCCTTGCCCGAAGTGGACATATTATCGTTGTTTAATGATACCGTGGTATCTTGTAGCCCCGATTGATCGCTCATACTGATTGGAGTCGTGAGACGTATGATGGCTCTTAGACAGCACACTGAAGGAGTATTAATATCTGGAAAGGCAGCACAAGATACCCATCCGGGTTAGGATAGCTCTTGCGACTGTGTTGCATACCTCGGTAGACTCCTGGGATGGTCCTAAATTGGATTCCGTGACGATCGTGAGTTGTCGCGACACGACGCGTCCAAGATGACGAGAACCAGGACTGATAAGCTGAGGAGCTGAGGAGCTGAGGAGCTGATTAGCCGAGGATGTAGCCGGGATCAGACACGAGATGCAATATGCGACATGGAAGCTCTAGTCACCGTTGGACACTGTGATGGAGAGATGATAAAACTTGACGCGTTGAGCTGTACCAGGTAGCACACTATGATAAGGTGATAGTTACTGCTGGGCACGTGCCGGGGTCGTCAAACGGCACGTCCAGGAACATGAACGTGGACCCTGGCACCTGGACGGAGCTACCTAGATACGTGCGGGGGTCCCTGTAAAGCAGATCTGCGCTAAGATAACTCTAATTCTTATCGCGCAAGAAAAAGTTTCAGCGGCTCACCCAGTATCTTTTTGTTGCAGGCGCTTTTCAGAACCTCCGAGGCAGATTTTAAGATTCCATCCCAACGCGCCCGTCGAGATGACGACAAAACTCCCATACAAGACGACTTTCGAGCCCGAAAGGGTCATACAGCCAATATTCACCGGTGGATCAGTCGCCCTTGACAATGGCGCCAGGATACTGGCGACAACTCTTGGAGAGGATGCCGTATTGACGGATCTGGTGACTGGGCGCCAGTACGCCAAGATAGAAGGGGTTCGTCCAACCTTTGCACCATATATCGGTCGAACAGTTGCTAATCTGCTAATGATTGCTGCCGTATAGGATGACGAAACCATCTCGACTCTAGCCTGTATGTCCCCCCTCGGCGTCACATATCGTGACAGGCTTGGCTAACTCGCCCCAACAGTAACACCCTCCGCCTCCCACCTCGTCGTCTGCTCTCGTTCCCTGTCCATGCGCATCTACTCCCTTACGATTTCCGAAGACCATGATGCAATCGAGGCGACCCTGGTACGGACTCTGAAACCACACGCGACACCTGTCGTCGTTCTCGCGGTCGACCGGACCGGTACCCTTCTTGCAACAGGAGCTGCTGACGGCAACATCAAAGTCTGGGATCTTCTTGGTGGATATGTGACACACACCTTCCGAGGACCCAGCGTCCTAGTGTCAGCACTTCGATTCTTCGAGATCGCCTCAGGGGGCCTCGGCGAGGAACAGACAACCAGCAAGAAAGGAAAGAAGACCCGCAGGAAGAGCGATGCCGTTACTGATAACAAAGCGGACGACGCTACCGTACGGTTCCGCCTCGCCTCCGGCAGCCAGGACGGAAAGGTGAGGGTATGGGACTTGCACAAGCGCGCAGTGGTTGCAGACCTGGAATCGCACGTCTCGGACGTTCGCGGGATAGATTACTCTGCCTCCCAACACGCGCTGGTGACGGCTAGTCGTGACAAGACCCTCATCTGGTGGGATGCCAAATCGTGGACCCCGAGGAAGGTCATACCCGCCTTCGAGACGATGGAGGCGGTTGGGTTCCTCGAGGATGGCAGGCTGACTTACACTGCCGGTGTCAACGGCTGTGTGAGGCTCTGGGAGACCGATACTGCCCGCGAGGTGACCACAGAGCAGGCTGCGAAGGCTGAGGGAGACTCCATAGTCGAGGCCGTGTTATGTGCGGAGAAGAATCTGCTACTCACCGTTCAGATGGACCATACTCTTGTCCTGTACCAGACTCCGTCCGTGCGGGACGCCCTTACGATCCCGGAGCTGTCACCCTTGGAGCCATTGAGGAGGATATCCGGCACACACGACGAAATCATCGACCTCGCCTACGTATTACCGGATCATTCCATGATGGCACTAGCAACGAACTCGGAAGACGTGCGATTGGTATCTGTGACGGAATCTACAGGAGAATCGGATGGCATCACAAGTTCCGGAAACTACTTTGGTCAGGATATTGGTCTGCTCAAAGGCCACGACGACATAGTGATAACGCTGGACGTTGACTGGTCTGGGCACTGGATCGCAACCGGCGCGAAGGATAACACAGCACGCTTGTGGAGAGTGGACCCGGCAAACAACAGTTATACCTGCTGGGCAATCTTCACCGGTCACGCAGAATCCCTGGGTGCTATCGGCCTTCCGAAGACTGTTCCTCAGGAGTCCTCTGCAGCATACCAAGACCCTCTCAACCACCCACCCGCTTTCCTGGTGACGGGATCACAAGACTTGACGGTGAAGAAGTGGGAAATTCCCCGCCAGGCCGATAAGAAGGCGAAGGCTCTTTTCACCAGAAAGGCCCACGACAAAGATATCAATGCCGTTGACATCAACACTGCAGGACAGCTATTTGCGTCCGCGTCGCAAGATAAGACTGTCAAGATCTGGTCTTCGATTGAAGGCGAAGTCCAGGGTATACTTCGCGGGCACAAGAGAGGTGTTTGGTCGGTCAAATTCGCACCGTCCAATACTCCGGTTATTAATGGAGATAAGGGGGCAGTGGCAGGGAAGGGTCTGATCTTGACCGGCTCCGGAGACAAGACCGTCAAGATATGGAGTCTGTCCGACTACACCTGTCTCAGGACGTTCGAGGGACACTCGAACAGCATTCTGAAGGTGTCATGGCTCAACCAATACGCTGAAGGCGACAAGTCCAAGCGCGTCCAGTTTGCCAGCGCCGGAGGAGACGGCCTCGTCAAAGTCTGGGATGCCAACAGCGGCGAGACAGAGACTACTCTGGATAATCATGAGGATCGCGTCTGGACGCTAGCCGTTCACCCCGAGACAAATATGATCGTGTCCGGAAGCGCAGATTCCACCGTTACGTTCTGGAAGGATACCTCGTCAGAGACACAGACCGCAGCGGCTGAGGCGGCCACCAAGCTGATTGAGCAGGAGCAGGAGCTCGAGAACTACATGCACACTGGCGCATACAGGGAGGCAATTGCGCTTGCGCTGCAGCTCAACCACCCAGGCAGGCTTTTGAAGCTGTTCAACAACGTTGTCAACAGCAAGGACCAGGACGAGGGTAGCTTGACCGGCCTCAAGGCGGTGGACGAGGTTCTCGCCACTCTTTCGGACGAGCAGATCTTCCTCCTATTGCTGAGGCTACGAGACTGGAACACCAATGCCAGGACTGCCACCGTTGCACAGCGCATCTTGTGGGCGCTGGTCAGGAGTTACCCAGCGGCCAAGCTCTCGAACCTGTCCGTCAAGGGCGCGCGGGGCCAGAAGAGCCTGAAGGAGGTGCTCAATGCGCTGAAGGTATACACTGAGAGGCATTACAAGCGCACGGAAGAGCTGGTGGATGAGAGTTACTTGGTGGAGTATACATTGCAGGAGATGGAGAACCTGGCGCCCACGCTGGATGGCCTGAGCATACAGAACGGCGAGGAAGCCGATGTTCTTATGCTCGACGCCGCTACATAAGGGTTGGAAATATATAGATTAGAAGCGATACCAACTGGGGATCGGAAAAAATTCCCAAGTTTGCCAACCTGGGTTATGCCATAATAAAGTACCGTACATATACCAACCTAGACCAATCGATCTGGCACCTGAAGGAGCTATGGTAGTGGCGATAAAGTGGGGGGCGTCAGTCTATTAGACCAAGCCTCTACCTCTCGAATTTTGGGTCAATGGCGATCCATCAGCCCTCGACCGCAACAACAACAACGGCACATCTATCGATCTCCCCCAACAACTTTTATGCAGGACATACTCCAATCACCTTTATTATAAGCGCGCGAATTCAATAGAACAGCCACCATGTCGAAGCGACTCGCATCAGAGGCGCTGGAAGAGGCGCTCAACGCAGACACACCCGTATCCAAGAGATCGAGAATAGGCGAACCCAGCCAGAGCCCCGTCACGAACACGAACAGCGAGACAGAGCGCGGCCAGGCGACACCAAAACAAAACGGCACAGCGAACGGCCACGACGAGGATGACGACTCGGATTTCGACGACGACCTCCCAGAAGAGAAGGCGCCCATCCGGCAGTCAGCACCCACGGCCGGCTACGACGACCTGTACCTCGACACCATCGACCGCAACGTGCTCGACTTCGACTTCGAGAAGCTGTGCTCCGTCTCCCTCTCCAACATAAACGTGTACGCGTGCCTCGTGTGCGGCAAGTACTTCCAGGGCCGGGGGCCCAAGTCCCACGCCTACTTCCACGCGCTGGACGGGAACCACCACGTCTTCATCAACATGGAGACGCAGAAGGTGTACGTGCTGCCGGAGGGCTACGAGGTCACGAGCAAGAGCCTGGACGACATCAAGTACGTGTCGGACCCGCGCTACACAAAGCAGGAGGTGGCCGAGATAGACAGGGCGCCGCGGACGAGCCTCACGATCGCCGGCAAGGAGTACGTACCGGGCTACGTGGGCATGAACAACATCAAGGAGAACGACTACCTGAACGTCGTGGTGCAGGCGCTGTCGCACGTGCCGCCCCTGAGGAACTACTTCCTGCTGGAGGACTTCGGCGGGTCCAAGTCGGAGCTGGTGAAGAGGACGAGCATCCTCTTCAGGAAGATATGGAACCCGCGCGCCTTCAAGAGCCACGTGTCGCCGCACGAGCTGCTGCAGGAGATCTCGCTGCGGTCCAACAAGCGCTTCACGCTGACGGCGCAGTCGGACCCCGTCGAGTTCCTCAGCTGGTTCCTGAACAACCTCCACCTGGGGCTGGGGGGCAGCAGGACCAAGCCGGGCAGCAGCATGGTGCAGAGGGTGTTCCAGGGGAGGCTGAAGGCCGAGTCGCAGGCCATCACGGCCAAGGCCGACGTGGGCGACCGGCTACGCTTCGAGGAGGCGGCCGAGGTGAAAGTGGACATCAACCGGTTCCTCCTCCTGACGCTCGACCTCCCGCCTGCGCCGCTCTTCCAGGACGAGCAGGAGCGCAACATCATCCCCCAGGTTCCCCTCACGACCATCCTCGCCAAGTACGACGGCCGCTCGGCGCAGGAGCACCTCGCGCACCGGCGGCGCTACCGCCTCATGCACCCGCTGCCGCCGTACCTGATCATGCACGTCAAGCGCTTCAGCCAGAACAAGTTCGTGTCGGAGCGGAACCCCACCATCGTGACGTTCGACTCGCGCGGCCTCGACGTCTCGCCCTACGTCGAGCCCGACCCCTCGCTCCACGGCGGCGGGGATCCCATCCTGTACGACCTCGTCGCCAACGTCGTGCACGAGGCGGTGCGCCTCAGGGAGGACGTGGCGGACACGGGCGAGGAGCGCAAGACGTGGAAGGTGCAGCTGCTGGACAAGGCGAGGGGGGAGTGGGTCGTCTGCCAGGACCTGTTCGTCGACAAGATCCAGAAGGAGCTGCTGTGCATGGGGGAGTCGTACCTGCAGATCTGGGAGAGGAGGAGGGAGCCTGCGAAGGGGAAGGGGAGAGCATGAATACCTAGGTAGTACACAGTGCTTTCAGGGAACAACACCCGTCTGTAACAAGGGAGTGTTGACCTAGGGGAACTTTTTTGCTCACCCGAAGATAATGGAAGAAATGATACCTCCGCTGGAATCCAATTGCTTATTTTCCCATGTGGGTTATAGCTATGGACGGACCGAATGCCGCTGTGAAATGGGTGTACTGAACAAGACCTCTGTCGCTGCATCTTCAACAAAGAGCCTTGATCTTGTTAAGGGGATATATTCTGAGGCCATAGGGAGTACCTACTAACTTCACAGTTATAGCCTGGTGTACTACAATGCAGCTGCTTATTCCTATCATCCTTAGCCTCGAGAGCTCTGGCAGACTAGTTTCCAGGAGCAATCAAGTATTACAGCTAAACTAACAGACAATAAGCTATCTGAACACTTAAGCCTCGAAATAGAGCGGTATAGCAAAGATTGTTAGCATAAGGTCTCCAGAATCCCCCGAGGAGCTCTTCTCGAATGCTACCTTCCTCGGTTGCCTAATACCTCCCCTAATATGACTCGACGATACCAAGTCTCGCACCTGCGCATTAGCATCTCATCGGAAAGTTTCGCCTCCTCATGGCAGACAGTGATTTTTGATCGGCTTGCAAATCTGAACAAACTTGGTAGTCCTGAAATGCACACGCTGTTATTTGGTACACATGGCTTTGAAAAAGCCATAGAGCATTCGCTACGTATGCCACCAAATTACGACTTCCTGTACCGGCCTTATATTGGAGTAACTCCAGTTAGGTTGCTCCCAAGCAGACAGTAGGGACACGTCCCGGCCCACAATAGGATACCCCCCAATCGCCTACTTCCTTTCGGGATGATCGGCCATGATATCTATAGAGTGCGGGCCGTGGGTAAGTTGTGCCTCTACAACTGAACATCCAGATTGAGGCATAGAGTGATCCAGCCATCTGGGCAAGTCCGTCTGATGGAGGTTTGAATATGGTTGCGTGTGATTCGCTTGTCGTTGCTCAGGAGTCCACTATGAGGCCTGCGGGGCTGGGGTTGAATCATCGTTCCCTTGCTGTTGCTGAACCTGTCGTGGGTTGTTCTGCTTGTTGCCAGCCTTGTGTTGGTTCGCCCTCTCTTTCCTGGACTCCTCAACAGTGATACGCTGTTGTATGCTCTCTTCGTGCACCTTCCACTCGATCTTGGTGTCGGGAGGGAAGTTCAGGACTCGCTTGAAGGTTTCTCTGTAAGGATATGTCAGTCAGCAGGTGCGATCAAACTTCCTGTTGGCCAACGCTAGGGACCTGTGCAGATGAGCTTACCTAATCTTGAGCACCCTTCCTCCATCCCTTGCACACCAGATGCTTAGGATGTCTTCACCATTCCTGACGCTCATGACGGCACCACAGACTTCGTCGCCAGCGTCCCCGAATTGGTCACCAACGAGGGCGAGCATCAAATCTTCCCAGTAGCGATCCGCAACACCCTTCTTGAGGCGCACGACCCACTTGCCGCCCTTCCTGTTCTCTTCATCCTCCCAGATGGGCCGGACGCCCTTCTTGAACAGGTGGTAGTCGGAGACCAGGGGCAACGCCGAGGGTCGCTTGAGATGCCGGTATACCGCCCAGAACTCTTCGGCAGTACTGACTGCGGCTATCCCATGCACAGTGTCCTCGTAGGGAATGTAACCGATGTTCTTGGGGATGGAGGGGCGGTACCAGAAACACCAGCTGTTGCGCAGCAGGTGGTTGGCTGACTGATCGGCCTGCCTCTTGTCCTTGTTCGCCTGTGTAGCGCCGGGCTTGGTGTTGGACACCACTGCGAACTTAGGTCCACCGTTGCCGTGTCCGTTCGCCTCCTTGGCCGATTTCTCGGTTGAAGGCGTCTTGAGCCCTTGCTCGAAAGGATTACCGCCCGACTTGGGTGTTTTAGCGCCGAAGTTCGAAAAGGCACCTGTCCCGAGGGCGAAGGCGTTGGCTGCGGCGCCAGGGGAAGCGAGCGCACTTGCTGGAGATTTTATCTCGTTGAAGGGGTTCCTCGAACCGTGCGAAGAGCTTTCACCGCCGAAACGCTTGGATGAGGAAGAGAAACTTCGACCTGTGGAGCCAGTCTCATTCTGGCCAGAGCCTGGCGTGGAGAGGGAGAGCTTGTTGGCGCTGAGGGTACTCAGTATCAGCAAATGCGAACTAGCGAGCCTTTGGGGGAGAAGAACCTACTTGGTCCGACGGGTCCACAGATTATCCATTCAGAATGTTGAGCGAATGACGAGGCAAGCTGCCCTGGCAGGTTTGGGTTGGGGGACTATTTTACAAGCCTTCTCAACGCTGTGTTCCCAGCTTTCCAAAATGCCGTGTACCCAAGAGCAGTGTCGCTGTCGCTGTCGCTGGTCAATGAAGGATGCAATCGAGGCGCCAAAAGAAGATGTTGAAGACGGGTAGTCTGCTCTGGATGTTTGTATGACGCGACGTGTTTGTTTTCGGCCGAGTGGTTGGTGAGGCTACAGAAGGGACGAGACTGTGTGAGGAAGTCTGTGAAGAGCTCAAGTATGGAAGCGGCGTGACGATTGCTGTCGAGAGGGTATCAAGGATGTGGCAGGCGGTCGAAGTTGAGATGTTGCGCAGTTTGGAGGGTGCAATTGATGGTGTGTATGCAAGTGATCGGTACTGTAGTACTTGCTTGCGGCACTGGGGAGACGGTGACGCAGGCGCACCCGGATGCAGAGTTGGTGTGGAGAGCTCGAGACGAAGTGGCGAGATTGTGCGAAGGAGTCGGAGTATCGTTGGTTTGGGACAAGATATCGTTGTGATTGTGGGTGTTGTATAGCTGTGGTTGTGGATGCAGAGGAGAATGTAGACTTTCAGTATTGCATGCGGGATGTGACACAAAAATAGTCGACTGGTTCAGTGGAAATTGGGACAGAATGTGTGGAAGATTGGGTTGGAAGGTCGAAGGGTGGAACGTCAAAATGTGATGAAGCGTCGGGAGAAAAGTCTCTTCGCCTATGGGCACCGGGATGTCAAGGTGACCAGCAGCTCCACCCTTCTGAGTCGGTGCACGCAGGCCTCTGCAAGTAATGAGTGCCACCAGCCAGCCGAGCCAGCCCAGGTACTACAGTACATTCCACGGGTACATAGGTATCTAGGTACCTTTTAGTCTTTTTTTTCTTCCATCACTAAATCCTCCAAGCCTAAGTACTCCGGCGATATGAGATGAAGCAGACTGACTACCTCCTCGCTGGTAGGTCAGTACATGTATAGATAATCAACAAGCGATGTTTGCACATTGCTGTTCCAATTCTTTCACTCAGGTGGTCTATCTTGGATATCATATACTTCTTTGTTGCATCACGTCACGTATGCGGAGTAGTGACCCTGGTAGCCAGTGAGGTATGTACCTGAGTGTACCACAACCATAATTCTATAGTACTTCCAGGGATCTATGGATGCACAAAGGCTATAGGACTAATTAGGTACCGCGGAGCTCTATCCTACCTTATGCCAAAGGTGTTTCGAGTGTAAGTACCTACCTAGGTAGGTATATACATCCTATCAACTGCTCAGGTAGTCGCATCTTCACGTTTAGCTGCGATCATTGAATTGATTTCTAAGGGTTGTTGTTGATGGGATAGGCATGCTTTCCTGAAACTTCCTTTCCCCTAGATCCGTTATAGGCTAAGTACCTAGGTACCTATGTACTATCCATCGATGTATTGTGGTGCATGGCCTTGTACCTTTGTACCTGATCCGGAGCTTATCGTTATCGTAACCGTTCCTGCGCGGTTGTCCCGCCGAGCCAGCAGCCTCACCCCTCCAAACTCCACGCCATAGCCAGCATAGCTATGACACCAGAGCTTACTACTCCACGTTGACTCACCTTGCGCATGTCTAAAGCACAACTCACACTCTTGACCAAATCTTGAATCCCGGAACAGTTGACTAGCCCAGGCCTGTTTATCCTTATTTAACGAACATTCGGGAGTCAGCTTACAGTAGATACATATTGGTGAAAATAACGGAAGCAACACACTCGATCTCTACTGCCCCGCCTTGTTTTTCTTAGGCGTTGGTGTGGGTCAAAACCGGCCGTCCCTTTTTGTCACCCGTTCAGCATTCCAGTCTCACTCAAAACTCAGAAATCCGAGAGTTTCCTCACAGCTCACCACGCTATCGGATACAACCTCCAATATGGCTACCAATCCAACTTTGCCCGTTGAGGGCAAGAGGAACATCCTCATCACAAGCGCACTTCCATATGTCAACAATGTGCCCCACCTTGGAAATGTCATTGGCAGCGTCCTGTCCGCAGATGTCTTTTCCCGCTGGTCCAAGGCCCGTGGCTTCCAGACCCTATTTGTCTGCGGCTCTGACGAGTACGGAACCGCTACAGAGACCAAGGCTCTCGAGGAGGGTGTGACACCCGAGGAACTTTGCAAGAAGTACCACGCCCTTCACAAAGGCATCTATGACTGGTTCCTCATCGACTTTGACATCTTTGGCCGTACGCCAACCGAACACCAGACCAAAATTACCCAGGACATCTTCCGGAAACTGTGGGACAACGGCTACGTACTGGAGCGCGAGGAATTCCAGCCCTTCTGCTCTCACGAGGCACACAACACCTTCCTTGCTGACAGATTCGTCGAGGGAGAGTGCTCCATCTGCGGCGACAATGGCGCGAGAGGTGATCAGTGCGACAAGTGTGGCAACCTGTTGGACCCATTCCAACCAGAATCGCAAGCCGGTGAATCAGACGACGCGGCGGCTAAGGGAACGGGCTGGCTCGTCAACCCCCGCTGCAAGGTTGATGGCACGGCCCCCGAGAGGAGGAAGACCAAGCACCTGTACCTGCGGCTAGATGCCCTTGGCGATGAGATCAAGGAGTGGTTCCAGAAGGCCAGCACTAAGGGCTCCTGGAGCTCCAATTGTATCCAGATCACCGACTCATGGATTCAGAAGGGATTGTTGCCTCGAGCCATCACCCGTGACCTGAAGTGGGGAACCGCGATACCCAAGGGTCTGAAAGGACTGGACGACGATGAGTATGCCAACAAGGTTTTTTATGTCTGGTTCGATGCTTGCATTGGCTATGTCTCCATAACAGCCAATTATACAGATGGGGCGAATACCGACGGAAAGTTGTGGGAGAAGTGGTGGAAGTCAAATGACGTTGACTTGATCCAATTTATGGGCAAGGACAATGTTCCTTTCCACACCATCGTCTTCCCAGGATCCCAGATCGGCACTAGGGATAACTGGACCAAGGTACACAAGCTTTCGACCACGGAATACTTGAACTATGAGGAGTCCAAATTCAGCAAGTCCAAGGGTGTTGGCGTGTTTGGCAACAACGCGAAGGACACTGGCATTGAGCCAAATGTTTGGAGGTACTACCTGTTGTCTCGTCGTCCGGAGACGGCAGACAGCGAGTTCAAGTGGACAGAATTTGTCGATGCGAACAACAATGACCTGCTGAAGAACATCGGCAACCTCAACCAGCGTGTGCTCAAGTTCTGCCAGGCCAAGTATGATTCGATAGTCCCAGACTACACCAAGTACACCTCAGAGGGCCTCGATGCGCATGTCAAGGAGGTCAACGCCCTTCTCAAAGAGTACAATACTCACCTGGACGCCACCAAGCTGCGAGCCGGTCTCCAGGCGGTTCTGGCCATTTCTGCCCTTGGCAACAAGCTTCTTCAGGATAACAGGATTGACAACCGTCTCCTGACCGAGGAGCCCGACCGCTGTGCTGCCGTCATCGGCCTTGCCCTGAACCATATAAGCCTTGTTGCATCCGTCCTCGCCCCGTACATGCCCGGTACCGCCGTGTCCATATTCGAGCAGCTTGGCCTCGAGCCCCAGCCCTCCATTCCTGACACGTGGGTCACGGATGGTATCAAGCCAGGCCACAAGCTCGGAACGCCCAAGCTTCTGTTCACGCAGATCCCCGCGGCCAAGGTTGAGGAGTGGCGGGAGGCTTACGGTGGGGAGGAGGTGCGGAAAGCGAAGGAACTCGCCGCCAAGAAGGCAGAGGAGAAGCGCCTGGCCAAGGAGCGCGAGAAGGAGAAGAAGAGACAGAAGAAGCTGGCAGCGGCTCAGGCTAAGGAGAATGAGCAGCGTAAGTTATCCTCAATACAGACCTTACTAATCGTACAGGAGAAGTATGAAGTGCAAAAAGAAGATATGCTAACAGATGAATCTCCAGCTGCTACTAAGGCCAGTGTCGAGTCGACCGAGAAGAAGGAACTGGCCGACCCAGCAATTGAGAACCTCACCGAGGCTATTGCGAAGGCTGACGTGCATACCTCCTAGATTGGGGACCGGACTGGGAGCGCTTAGAGGGTGCTATGGTAGATATACTTGGAAGTGCCGAGTGCATTGGGCCCTTGACATAGCCGTAACGATAGTGATTACCAAGTGACTCTGACCGTTCAAGCTACCAAGCAGCCCTGCGATACCGAGCTCCCACGTACATCTTGACAATCATACTCGGTATTTTTACTAGCACTTGCACGATTATCAGCGGTATATGGTTAACCCAGTCATGGACTTGTCTCGCATAAATGGACGTAGACCTCACGTTGCTACCCATCGAAGATGTTTGTCATCTACGCCGCAGATGTACAGGTGTGTGCAGGAGTAGGTGCGACTGGGCAAGGAGGCCCTGTTGCCCAGATTCATCCGTGATTGAGAATGTTTCTACGCCAGCCAGACAGTTGTATGTAGGCAATCAACCGAGATGCCCGGTGCTCCACGATGGTAGCAAGGCTTCTACACCTGGTGTTCTAGTTGAAGACAAGAAGCTTTCTCGGGTGCCTCTTCTCACGGAAATGTGCAATCCCGTAAATCTCATGCTCGATAACAACAAGCAGGCTGGGTGCTTCCGATGCTCCAGACCCTGCGGCAAGGTATTGACCATCCGGTCTCACAGTACGCGCGGAGCTGGCAAGGCCAGCCACGTGCAGCGTTCTCACATATCGTTAGGAGCCAGCCATATGCTATCATAAATTCTAGTGAAAATGGTATTATCAATGAGCCAGATTCAACCTATTTCAGACCCATCTCGAGCATCTCCGCGAGCGTGTCCCACTTCGAGGCAGCAGCATCCGTCGACGCCCGTGCCACACCGCGCAGCCCCCCGGCGATGAACCGCAAGTTTCTATCAAAACCGGCCCGGATGCCCAGCAGGGCTGCCGCATACGTCTGTCGCTGCAGGGAGGGATCAGTATTGAGGGCCAACCCGCGCTTCTCCTCGCCTTCATCGTCGCTCCCGAAGAGGATTGTGTCCTCCTCCTCCCTCTCCTTCTCCATGGGGCTGACATACAGCCCCATCGTCCTGTCGTCGTCCGCACAAGACCGCTTCTTGGGCGTGCCGAGGTGATATTGGTGCCGGGAGGACAGCCGCGAAGTCTCCTCTAAATTCCTGACTTCCTCCAGCTGCCTCGCGTCCTCCAGCTTGATGGCGAGGTCGAGCATGTCCAGGATGCACTCCCTGATGGGCTCGAGCTTCCTTCCCAGACAGGCCTCTTCCGCTATGCGCCTTGTGAAGCTGGAGTGGATGTCGATCATTGCGTCGATATCCTCGGCGTTTTCGAGGTCGGACCGCATCCGCGCTATCACGGGGGCTAGGACCAGTGTGGTGAGATATGTCTGTATGACGTTGATGAACCAGAGCAGGCGTGTGCGAAGGCCATAGTAGGCCGATCGCTCCTCTGTGTGGACATGGGTCCCAGGGCCCGTGATTGACAGCGGTAGGAGGATAGTGACGGCCCGGCGGAGTTGTAACAAAAATGTGAAAGTGGTTTGGTAGCCCTCGATGCTCTCCTTGGTGATGACTAGCCGAACAGGCCAAGGTAGCTGATACGACAGTCTTATTCCTGGGAGGCTGTTCCTGACGCTGCAGCGGGCCGTGCTGGGTTCACCATGGACGTGCTTAGGATCTACAGAGACTGACAGACGGTAGGGTTCGATGGACACACACGGTGACCATGCCTCCTGTGCGAGTTCTGTCAGGGTGAAGCGGTCGGTCCACGTGGTGTTCAGGGCGTCGAGGTTAGCGAATACCGCTGAAGTGAAGGCCTCGGTGATAGAGCCGTCAGACATGAAGTAAATGTGCTGCAGGCCATCGAGGCTGGTCCAAAGGCCGCAAGATTCGAAGAGAATTGTTTGAAGGTTTGAGGATGTCGAGTAGTATTTGCTCTGTATCCAAACGTCGAAAGCGTCGCTGAAGAGCTCCGAGAAAGGTGCCAAAGAAACCTCTACGGGGCCACATACAGACTCGAAGTCCAGTGGTGGCTCCGGTGTGGGGGTGTCAGAATGGTCTCCGACGCTTTGAAACCGGCCGAGCTGTTTGAGGACCACGACGCTCTTTCCAGTATTGAAGACCTTCTGCAGGGCCGGTTGTAGGAACATAGGTGCGTGCAGATGGCCCTCCGTGAAACGCCGAAGCTTGAACCTATCGCTCCAGATCTGGTAGAGAGGCACCGAAGTTGCAGAGTCAGCGACGAAGAAGGTCTTATCTCCTGGCGTTAGTTCACCCTCTTCCATCCACCGCCGGATTGGTCTGATGTACACCCTGAAGCAGTCGAAGAATATGGTACCGAGGTAGGTGTATGTGCGTTCATCACCGCTGAGTTGGGCTATGCAAGTAGCTTCGTAAAGAAGCTCCAGACACCGAAATGAATGAGCATACCGTTCCTCCTGTAGCTGACGGACCACGTTTCCAAGAGCAGCCAAAGGGTTCAGGTGCGGCTTGAGCTCCTCCTGGAGGGCTATTAAGCTGACAACGGTGTCCTTTGTTATTCCGACGAAGCGTCTCTGGATGGACGCATTTTGCAGGTCAAAATTCGTAAGGCGCTGGCGTACCGAGCCCTGAAAGGCTTGCACGAGGGGAACAACCTGCTGGGTCTGGCAGAATTTACGAAGAGGGAGTAGCGTGCGCCCATATTCGGCGAAGGAGTTGATCAAGGCCCTGTAAGTGTCCCAAGAGACACTGGAAAGTTGGTATTTAGCCGCTGGCGTGCAGTCTGGTGCGAACAAATCTGACTGTAGTCCATTAAGCATGAACAGGATGTCACGCAGGACTTGCAGCTCTGTCACGGGGATTTTCAAGGGCCGTCCCGAATCATCTCTTGGTGGAGCGGCATACCGCCATGCTTGAGACTCTCTGATGTCTTCAAGCGCCGAGGTATCATGATCCGGTGGAAGAACGAGATCTTTGGCCGTCCTTTGGTATTGTGTCACGCTCGACATAGTGGTGTCTTCTGACTCGGCCGAAGCCTGCGACTGTGATTCCTGGAGAAACTCATCCTCTGAGCTGTCGGCAAAGTCGACACTTTCCCAGAGTCCACGATCCTCTGTCCAGCCATCCTCGCTGGCGATGTCTTGCCACCTGAAACTTGGCCCGGGGTCCTCCCCCGGCGGGCGATCACGCTCCACGACATCGAGCTTCGTGTTCTGCACAGGCCGGTCGGATAGTTCCAATAAAAGGTGCAGCATTTCTGGTGTCCATTTGGTAGAATGGCTAGATAGATCAGCTAGTCTCTTGTCCAATGCTTGTGAGAGAACATCCCGTCCAACCACGGAGAACCTCTCGACGAGACCTCTCAGTTGCTCCTCGACGGCAAACTGATTCGTTCGGAGATAGTTACGGTTCCTGAGGCTGCGGAGAGCAACATCGCGATAGACATTGAACCTGTGTGGTTGAGACTATATAGCAAAGGTTCAGAGTCAGCCTAATCACAAGGCGAGGTGATCATGTGAAGACGCGCTTACAGTGTGTGAGGTTGAGGTGACAACGGTGACGAGTTCGTCAGTCAGAGCTGTCAACTCGGCAAGGAAAGCCATATTGTTGAGTCAAGAAGCTTGGTGGCGCTGAACGGTATTCCCATTGGGATCAGCTAATCCGAATCAACTCAGCCCATTCCCGTATCAGCGCATCTCATGCATTGTTGATGCGCGATGTTGTCGTGTGTGGCCGCTCAAAGTGTTGTGAGCCTGTCGAGGTAGACATACATGCGCAGGTACTAACTTTGCCTACCAAGTAGGCCAGCGATAGCTTGCCGAGTAGGTACCCAGGTACTTTGAGATACTTGGGCTTCCTAGTGCTTTGAGCTCTCTGGACTATGCTGTACACTAGTACAGCGTTGAGGGCCATATGACATCAAAACACCCCCTAATTCCAGAGCCCCGGGGCCTATAAGGAGCACTAGGCAGGCACTTTCCGTCATCTTGAGACCTCGAAAGTCTTAACAGCTGTACATAGTATTTCAGTGCGCAGCGCGCTAAGGGACAAGGTGGCCGCCACGCAACATTTTCAATCTGTCACAATCAGTCACAAGCCTACGCGCATGTGGCTTGGGACCCCTTTTCAAGCTGAAGCCGCCGCAGAATTGCAGTCAGAACTCAATCCCAGAAGAGTAGAGCATTGTCCTCTGCATTGATTCTGGATAAGTTCTGGATAACTGATAACAGAACTTGCACCCCGAGAGGTCGATATCAACAATCCGTGGCCATCCGTGGCTCGACCTTCGCGCCTCGACTTCCTGCCGTACACATCACTCTTTAGACGAGGCCATGCTTCCATAAGACAACTACGCGACACGTTGGATCTACGGCCTGGTCAGACCAGCAACCACACAACATGGCTATCGCCCGGCCGGTGAGAGTCCTTGGACTCGCCGCCGTTATGATGTGGTGTTTCTTCCTCTACCAGATCTTCACCCCCGGTTCCCCTATCTCCTCGCCCTCCAGTATACCAAAGAACGAGAAGGAGCCACTGTTAGATCGTGAGTCGCGTCCATCCACGGTCACCAGCAGGATGCGCAGTGTGGTATCTCTTGGTCAACTACTGACATAGTCCGTCTCCAATAGCAACCGGCGAACCACCAGGAATCCTGCACCATGCAGGTCCCGAGTATGCGCCCGGTCCGCAGGTTTCTGCGCGCATCAATGCCACCCTGTTGGCGCTCGTACGAAACGAAGAGTTAGACGGGATGCTACAGTCTATGCACGATCTGGAGAGGACGTGGAACCACAAGTTCAACTATCCTTGGACCTTCTTCAATGACGTTCCCTTCACAGAGGAGTTCAAGAAGAAGACATCAGAGGCGACCAATGCGCAGACAATATACGGTATGAGGACGCTGCTGCTGTTGCAAACCATAGTGGATGGTTGGCCTTGTTGGGCTGTCGCTGACTTGTAACAGAGCTTATACCAACGGAGCACTGGGAGATACCATCCTGGATCAACATGGATCTATTCCAAGAATCCGTCAAGATCCTGAAAGAGCACGAAGTCCAATATGCCGACAAGGTCTCCTACCACCAGATGTGTCGCTGGAACAGCGGCCTCTTCTACAAACACCCGGCCCTCGCTAACACCCAATATTACTGGCGCGTCGAGCCTAACGTCCACTTCTTCTGTGACGTTGACTACGACGTCTTCCGCTACATGCAGGACAACAACAAGACATACGGGTTCACCATCAACCTCTACGATGCCCCCGCATCCATCCCTACGTTGTGGCCCGAGACCCAGAAGTTCCTCGCCCACCACCCCGAATACCTCAACGACAACAATGCCCTGAACTGGTTGGTTGATAAGGCTAGGAGACCTGAACACTATGACCAGGCCAATGGGTACTCAGCATGTCACTTCTGGAGTAACTTTGAGATCGGCGACTTGAACTTTTGGAGGAGCCAGGCGTACGAGGACTACTTCAACCACCTGGACAGGGCTGGAGGTTTCTTCTACGAGCGGTGGGGAGATGCACCAGTACATAGCATTGCTCTCGGGCTGTTTGAGGACAGGAACAGGATTCATTGGTACGTGGAACCTCTCTGTGTATGGCTGCCAGACTGGCGTTTGCTAATCGCTATCGTACCGCTTGCAGGTTCAGAGACATCGGTTACCAGCACATTCCCTTCTTCAACTGCCCCAACTCGCCAAAGTGCAAGGGTTGTGTAACAGGCCGCTTCACCGATGGAGAGGCCTGGCTGAACAGGGAAGACTGCCGGCCGAACTGGTTCAAGTTCGTGCATGCGGACTGAAGGGGGTAAGTCAGGTGGAAAGACAGTAAGGACAGCAGAAGATACCAGGATGAGAAAGTGCACGCCGAGTCACGTTTCCTTGATGGGAGTCCCACATACATACGGCAGGAATAATTGGTTGTGACAGTACTTTCAACCTAATGGTTGACGGCGATGCTTGATGGATAACTGCGACAGATCATTATCATTGCTCCGGGAACGAGTTTTTCGGCGCTTGGCTTGCAGGTTGCAACTTGGTTGTACATTGGCTCGGATGCACATAGATGAGGTGCGGGCGGGTGGCTTTGCACGACAATGCTGAATAGAGATGGAAATGCTTTACCATTGTTAAGATGGCCATGGCGGCATGACCAAGCTACAAGAGAACACTACCGCTGTTGATGTGACAACGTCCGGTATGCAGGGAACCGACCGCCAATTAGCAGCTGTACATACCTAGGTGGGCTCTCACAGAGGTGATAACCGCGGTGGCAGCAACCTGTTAAAACCCCCCACATCGCTCGTACAGATACGAGTTAACGTCCTGCATGTGCCACCCGTTGGTCCTGATAACCACAAATATCCATGTACCAACCATTCATCATCAGCAGCTAACATTGAAGTTGTTGTGGTAGATATGGGTCTTCTGGGAACAGCACCGGCGGGCAGGAGTCATTCTATCGGCATCAGATATATAACAAGGAGGTGTCCTTCCAGTCCCAAATTCATAACAAGGAGGAGGAACCAAGCTCAGTCGTCTACGTCAGTGAACATATCAGTACTGTGCTGCATCTAGCACGTCTTGCGAGACAATGACTACCCTCGACGACATGGTAGAAATCCTCCAACGGCCGGTGGTGCTAGCACCTGTCGTGCTGGTTGTAGCCTACCTTGTATACCAGTTGTTCTTCAAGCCGTCTAACCTCCCTGACCTGCCGGTTCTCAATGCCAGACAGGGCGAGTGGTTCCCGCTCTGGCGGGCGGCGTGGCGCACCACACTCGACTACAAGGCCGCGTGCAAGCAGGCGCAGAAACAGTTCCCGGAACAGGCGTGCATTGTGTCCCAGTTCGGGCTCAGCACCGTGGTCCGGCTCCCGAAGAAGCAGGTCAGGTTCCTCGACCAGCCGGAGAGCGCCCTGAGCCTCCACGACACCGCCGTCGAGGACCTGCAGACCGACTACACCATGGACGCCGAGCTGGTCCGGCGCCCCTTGCACCCCCTCATCGCGACGCTGACCCAGCAGACCGGCAACCTCGTGCCGGCCCTGGCCGAGGAGACGGCCCTCAGCCTCGACGCGGTCTGGGGCACCGACGCGGCGGCCTGGCGCGACGTCTGCGTCTACAGGTCGCTCCAGCCCTCCATCGGCCGCGTGACGAACCGCATCTTCGTCGGCGAGCCCGTCTGCCGCGACCCGGAGCTCGTCCGCCTCGCCGTCGCCTACGTCCAGGACGTATCGATGGGGGGCGCCCTGCTGGGCCTGCTCCCCAGCGCGCTGCGCCCGCTGGCCGCCCCGGCCATCACGCTCCCCAACAAGCTGCACAAGCGCGCGTTCCTGAAGATCCTGGTGCCCGTCGTCGGGCGGCGGCTGCGCGAGTACGACGAGCGGCACGGGCGGGGCGGTGAGAAGGAGAAGGCGGGGTCGGGCCTGGGGCCTGAGCCTAACGACCTGCTGCAGTGGATGATCAAGCAGGCCAGGGAGTCGGGCGACGCGTATTTCAGCAAGCCGCGGCCGCTGGCGCTGCGGGTGCTGATCCTCAACTTCTCGTCGATATTCACGTCGTCCTTCGCCATCACGCACGCCATCCTGGACCTCGTGTCGTCCAGGAGGGAGTACATCGACGAGCTCCGCGACGAGGTCCGGACGGTGCTGGCCGAGCACGGGGGCCGGTGGGACAAGCACGCGCTCGCGAGGATGGAGAAGCTCGACTCGGCCTTCCGCGAGAGCCAGCGCGTCAACTCCATGGTGACGATGGGGCCGCACCGTGCGGTGGTGGCCGAGGAGGGCGTCACGACCCCCGATGGCGTCCATATCTCGAAGGGCAACAGGGTCTGCGCGCCGGGCTATTCTATCCTTCACGATCCGGACGTCTACCCGGACCCTGACGAGTTCAAACCTTGTATGTGATGTCCCAATGGCAGATTCCCCTCCCCTTCGTTTGTCTCTTGAGTCCCGCGACATCAGTCGGGTTGGGCGTAATGGAGGCTGTTTCCTGGATCATCTCTCATGCCTCCCATCATTCCTCCCTCACTCCATTCTCGATAGCCATTCTCGATAGAAGAATACTGACTCTCCATCTCCAAGTCCGTTTCTCTGAGAAGAGGCGCGCCGGCGCCAAGGAGGATGATATTGACAAGGAAGCCGCCCTGGCATCGGACGCCCCGCGCGCGCCGCTGCAGTGGGCGAGTACCTCGGATGACTACGTTGCCTGGGGACATGGCAAGAAGGCCTGCCCGGGGCGCTTCTTCGCGGCGACTGAACTCAAGCTTATGCTGGGCTATCTCATCCTGCACTATGACTTTGAGATGCTGAAGAGCCGGCCGCGGAACTCATGGATGGGGCCGACGCGGATACCACCGACGGAGCAGAGTATCCGTGTCAAGAGGCGGCAAGAGTAGTATAGGTTGATAATTCGGGGTAGTCGGTGTCTTCACCATCCGCGACTTCCATGTCTGTAAAGCTACACCAGAACCACTCACACTGCTCTCACGTGCTAAGTTCTCTCTCAAGGCAGACTTCCAGTCAAAGAACAGGCACAAAACAATTCGCCGTTGCGCTTAGCTGCGAGAAGATTGCTTAGAAGGGGTGCTGACCTTGGTGGCTAATGCAGGATACTGGCTGGCCGACCACTAGGTGACATCTCGCTTGACATGTGCTGATCATTGCACGTATGGTGATGCTAGAGCTAGAGCCGCAGCTGCGGCACTGGTAGTGGTGCAGGAGGATGCGGAATGTGCGTCAGCGGTAGAATGCTTGATATCTTGATATGGGAGCATTGCTGGTGTCTGGGTGTACATCGCTTGGCATTATGGATGAGAGAAGAGAGGAACTATGGTCTGAATGGGGACAAGAACGATGGTCTTGACACCGCATCCCCACATCCCCCTCCACGATTCTAGCCATATGAGGGTAAGGGTTAACTTACTAAGTATCCAGCTGTTGCGTTGGATATATATCGGTAATGCCTCTTGATTCACAAAGGTGGGTTTCAACTTGAACGTTCTGTATTGGTATCTATATATAGATGCAAAGATGGCAGTGTAGTGACATCGGCCAACCTCAAAGATACCAACTCCTTCAAGATTGCGGGTGATTTGCAGGCACCGGCCGGCCTTGTATCAGGCCCGAGGCCTCCCGGACGCCGATTGATCGGAGCCTATCAGAAACTCAGATACCCAATCCTTCGCGAGTGGGACAGCTTCAGCCATTGTCATTTTGGTCGGACCCACGGCCATCTAAATGGCATTCGTCCTTACTGTCTTGGACTCCGAGTATTATACCCATTCAGAGGATTGACGGAGTGAGAGTTGTATATTTGCGACTTCTAAAGTGGAAAGCGAGAACATGGGACCGCAGCACGACAGCGCAATCATCGATCCGAGACAAGCTCCGGCCTTGAACGGAGCTAGGGACGATGAGACAGTTCCGCTCCTCAACGGCCAGTCGGAGCAACCTGCCGCGGACGGTGAAGGGCAGCAACCACATGGCGGCGCTCCCCAGGATCGAGAGCAGACCGTGCTTGTCGGCGATGTCACGGGACCGAGGCTATGGCTCATACTCAGCAGCGCCTACGTGGGTGTCTTCTTGGGAGCTATCGACTCGACCATCATAGCAACGCTTTCTGCGCCAATATCCAGCGAGTTCAAGTCGCTGAGCTTGCTGTCATGGCTGGCCACGGCTTACCTGATAGCCAATGCTGCCTGCCAGCCTATCTCAGGGCGCCTGACCGATATCTTCGGCCGGGGCCCGGGCTTGGTGTTCAGCAATATCTTCTTTGCTTTGGGGAATCTCATGTGCGGTCTTGCTCAGAGCGACGCCGTCATGATCGCTGGTAGAGTCGTTGCCGGCATTGGAGGTGGAGGCCTGATGTCGATATCAACCTTCCTGGCCTCGGACCTGGTGCCCCTGAGGAACAGGGGCGTCGTCCAGGGTATTGGCAACATCTGTTTCGGCACAGGAGCGATGCTGGGTGGTGTTTTTGGTGGCTTTGTTAACGACAACTCGTCGCATGGTTGGAGATTGGCCTTCTTGATCCAGGTGCCCGTCATTATCGTGTCCGGGCTGCTCGTCTTCTTCTTGGTCAAGGTGCCGCCCAAGGCATCGAACAAGTCTTACCTCTCGCGGATCGACTTTGTCGGGGCTCTACTTATCGTGTCCTTCCTGGTGGTACTGTTATTGGGTCTGAACGCTGGAGGAAACCTCGTGCCCTGGACCGACCCGCTCGTTCTGACGACGCTGCCCCTGTCACTAGTCCTACTCATCGGTTTCATACTCTGGGAGAGCCGAGCCGCTCTGCCTATCATCCCTGTCAGGATCCTGGCTCACCGGACCGTTTTCACAGCATGCCTTACGAACTTGACTTGCACGATGGCGAACACGATCCTTGTATTCTACGTGCCAGTCTACCTTCAGGTGCTTGGCCACTCGCCCACGCAGTCAGGATTCAGGATCCTGTTTGCCTCGCTTGGCGTGTCCATCAGCTCCATCGGCTGCGGTCTCATCATGAAGAGGACTGGCCGCTACCTTGCCCTCGGTGTGTTTTTCGTCGGATTATTCGGGGCAGGCTGCGACATGTTCTCGGCTCTCGACGCCGAGAGCCCGGACTGGATCCCTTTCCTGGCCTTTGTACTCACTGGCGCAGGCTATGGCGGCATGTTGACCGTCACCCTCCTAGCATGCATCGCGGCCGTCGACCACTCCCAACAGGCAGTAATCACATCTGCGACATACGCGTTCAGATCGGTTGGGGCAACCCTTGGAGTCACCGTCGCGTCTGCTGTGTACCAGAACCTACTGAAGGCGCGGCTGTGGGAGCGGTTTGGCTCGCTCCCTGGTGCTGCGGCGGAGATCAAGAGGATCCGGGATGACTTAGATGAGCTCCAGCATCTGCCCGAGGGGTGGTGGGATGGTGTGATTAAGTCTTTCATGGAAGCGTTCCGGGGAGTCTGGGTGACAACTATGGGCTTGGCCCTTGTTGCTCTGGTCTCAGTCTCGTTGATGAAGCAGCACACCCTTCACTCGAATCTTGCAAGGCGAGCAGACTGAATGTCTGCCGAAAAAGCACATCTAAGGTTCCTTAGGCTGACCTTGGATTGGCGAATGATAGGCAGCATAAGATGGCGAATCGGTGGCGTACGGTGTTTACAAAGGTGGCATACGATGACAAGAGATCCACGAGTGCTCAGTCCTTGGTTCCTGCAGCTGCATACATAGTATGTATGCCAGGGAAGAAGGTACAATGGGCGGTGTTTCCGGCCAGCGCCGACTACTTGTGAAAACGCGCTCGGCTCTAGGCACTATGTCAGATTTCGCCTAGGTGTAGCCCTGGAGGTCCTCAGGTCAGTCGCGTACCTGTCACGAACTACCTACCCAAGGTACCCAGGTAGTGATGCCTATTTTCGGCACCCTCAGCTTCTATCGTGGAAGTGTATCTAGGTACCTAGGTAGTCATCTATGGATGTCATGAGGCCTTTCTGGTTGGTTTCTAGAAGTATATATGCAGTACACTGTCAATAGACCAGTGTTTCTCCTGTGAGGTGTACATCGATTCGCGATAGTAGAACGGCATTGTGAAGGAACGATTTTATAGTGCCAGCAAACTTGCTCCAAGTGTCCACGAGATTCGGAACTGCTGACAACCTTGGAATAGACTCAAGAAGTGACTATGTAGGTACTAGGTAGGTACATGGGTAGTCCTGTCCGTCAGACTGCGGCAAGCGCTCCTCATTCGTCATTCGTTTATCGATCGAGAAAGAGGTCCAACAGAGTAAACGTTCACGGTTGGGAAGGCACAATGCCCAGGAACACTTGACTTGTGCAGTATATTTAGGTAACCTTGAAAGCACGCTTGGCCTTGACAATTTTTACACCTGGTAGGTACATACCTAACTTATACTTGGTGAAACTTGTCACTTTTGGACGGACTTGAAGCAGAAACACCTTCACTGTTTCCTCTTTGCCATTTCTTCTCGGTGGTCTCACTCCCCCTTGACCTACAACCAAGCCATCCATGGATCAATTGGCCATCCCGAGGTCGTTACTGGGACTCGGCAATCGCATCCGTATCCTGGATTCGGGACCGGGCCGAGCCTCAACGAGACACCTGGGGCTTAGTCCTACAACCATCAACCTTCTTCGCCAACTGACAATCGCTTCTCACGGACAGTTCTTAGTGGTGGACTTCTCTGGACGAGGACGCCTGAAAATCGTGGATTTTTCCCAACGTCATCAACAGCCGAGCTCCATCACAACACTTCGGAAAACTGAGTAGCGTTCTCATTTCACGGAGTTGTACCCACTCGGATAAACATAGAGTTGAGAAAAGTACACATCTGGCAAGTCATTCGGTTATTGCGGCGGCGACCGGCTGGAAAGCTGTTTCCGTTGGTGATCCTCTCGTCCGGTGTCTCCAGTCCATACGTTCCAGGCACATCTCTTGATACCAAGGGGAGAAATCCATTTACTACACAGTGAGTCGTGTGCAAGATTACCCCTGACCTCGTCATCTGATCCTTTGGTCTTAGATATACCGTATAGGTACTAATGCAGGCGCCCTATAGCGTAGATCATCCCCTAGCTACCAACGTCTCGGGACAGTTGCAGTCGGTTACACACACGGGCAAACCCTTTCCTTCAATCACATCGCGTACACGGCCCGACGCACCTGAGATTCTTCATGTACGGATCACGGTAACGCCACGTTCTACTGCACTCACCGTACGTTTGTCTGCAACAACTGTGGATTTTACTTGACTTGCCTATCCTCTGCATCGGCACTCAGGCCCTGTCAGGCTACCTTTTCCCCTTCTTGGTCCTAGGGTTATTGGGATCAATCCGGATGCAACCTTAGGTTGCACGCAGGGCGACCACTCTCACCCCTACCCCTTTCAATAGCGACGTGACATCGAGCCGAACGTACCAAGAATAAATCGCCTCGACTTGCCTCGACGTGCTTACACTTACGAGTGCCCACGTAAGCAGAACACACCGGTCCACACATCTGGTATATCCAGATGTGCTACACGACCCATCAGGTCGCAGATATCTTCTTCAAACGTACTCGGCGTGCACATGGGAGGGCTTGAATGGACTGGAAGGATGGGGACGACGAAAAAGCAATGTACAATTGCAGCGGCAGAGCACCACGTGGTCTGGGGTCGAAGCTCGAAGGCACCAGAGACCAGCGACCAATGGTCAGCCTCATCCGACGACCCTCCCATTGTTGCTTGTTGTGATTACCAAGCGGCGTCACTGGAGAGCCATGTACCTCGAGTGAGGAAGATAGGCGAGGACGGCATGTCACAAGTCTATCGCCCAGTCCAAGATGCTTATTTCAGCCTCGGCAAATATGCCCGACGTTCAGGGGCCTGCCTTCTGATTTAGGGGCCTGCCTATCTAGGAAGGTGCTTTATGGCCTGGTACATCTCCTCAGGAGGCTCTGGCGGTACCGTGCCGGGACTGACCGCCCGTGTACAAGCAGCACACTACAATGTTCTGTACTTTTTTGTCACAGGGTACTGCACCAGACCCGCTACCCTGAACTGTGACATCGCAACGTCGGCGAGCTCGGGTGTCATATACGATCGGTCAGCCGGTCAACCGGCCAGACATGTTACTACTATGGAGAGGCCGGACTGCCGGAGTACGTCTTCACTCGAACCAGTCAACCGGAAGTGGCCGTTCTAGCATAATCTGAGGATCGGAAGACACTCGTCATGCTCATCATGATCTTCCAGGGCTTTTGGAGACTGTGGTTACACGACAAGCCGCAGACTCAACAGATTGGATACGGCACTATCCGCTCAGCATTTTCATGTGTCAATCAGGGGCCACATCGACGCCGAGTGCGGATCAGGCTGCCGAATCTCCAAAGCCCCGGCCCATACATTGCTTACATGCATAAGCACGCCGATTCCAAGGCTGGCTCGCATCATGATCAATTGCACCACGGCAATGGCATCGGGAGAGACATCAGGTACTCCGTATAGGAAGCTCCTCCGACCATCGATCCTACTGAAGATGCAACGCATCCATGCCACAGCCACACAGGCTCGACATGCCTATGGTGACATAATACTACTGACGGCATTTGGTGGGCAGCGATCCTCGACTCTGATGTCAGCGATTTGGAGCCGTATGCAGGTCGTTCCCACAACGTGTCTAGTGCCTCCTTCAAGGGAATTAAGATGCAACCTTGACGCTCCCGTCTATCACGGAGCGCTTTGCCGGTACTAGATCCAACAAGGAGAGTGCTCTGCAACTCGACATTTGTTCTCGGCCGAGCAGGCCGGGGACTGCGCTGATCGCCATAGCGGTCCCTAGGTGAAGGTACGGCGTCCCTAAAATCCCGGAACCCGAGTGATCTGCTAGATCGTCACTCGCCGTTCCTGTTTTCCAAGGTAACTACCGAAGAGGTGATGAGGCGTGGAATGATATCAATGGACACCGGAGGCGCTTGTGCAATCTGTGAGTCGGTAGTCAGCCGGTAGTGGATTGCCAATATTCCGACAAGCAGCCGTGTGAGTGATCTTGGGAGGGAGGCTAGGTATTCGGTCGAACGCGAGCCGAAGATATCACTTCGTCATATTGCAGTAGACGTCAACAAATCCAGCCTCAGTCAAGTCGCTTTCGCCCTCGGGGGTTGATTCTCTCGGATTTTGGACGAACCGAAGGAGCACGCCTCTGCCGAGGTGCAAGTTGGAGCAGGGTAACTTGGCATTGTTGAAATTAGATTGTCGGCCACAAGCCGTTGTGGACCGCTCCGCTTTCTCCTCACATTCGACGGGCCCGACCTGAATGCCGGACCTGGGCTCGAGACGGAGCAACTCCGCGACCCATCATGGCAAGGTCAAGAACAACTTGATCGACGACTACTTGCTCCAAGTCGTTCCTGTTGAGGATCCAACTGTGTGGCGTCTGTGGACATCATACAGAGAACTCCTGGTGAGAAGGTGCCACAAACAGTCAGATTCAGCATGTGCACCAAGCTCTAACGTCCCCAATGATGGCTATTAATGACAGAGCAAATACTGTGTTATTACCGGCACATTAGCTCTGATTTGCAACGGGGTACCTACGGTATTGCTTCTGTGTCGGCTAAAGAGCCGGTGTATAAGTACTGTAGTATATGGCTGCTGCTGCCCCAGTATATAAGTCCGCAAAAGGCAGCCGGACCCCTGTAGCCCCATCGAAGCGAGCCGGGGAACTGCAAGGGAACTCCAACCTTGCACATGCGCGAGATGCCTCGAACGCGAGTTCTAGAATTCTCTCGTACTCGACAGATCGACAACGCAGATTCTGCTAATGCGACACCGACGCGAGGTCTGGGTTAGAGTGAAGTCAGGACTCTGTTTACAACAACTCGGTGCTCTACCGGGTGGTGTGGACTGGGCACGCTGAACAGTGCGCGAACCAGAGGATCTTGATACAAAAGAGTCAAGCTGGGTGTGCCTCGGCATTCTGACCCGAGGTGCTGCCGATCATCACGCTGCGGTGATAGCCTCAGGGCTCGGTCTACATCCTTTGGGTACTTTTGTCGAGTCACACAGGACCCATCAGGAGCAATAACCCCGGTCGAGTCCTGAAGTGCCGCCCGACTGACCGACTAAACGCGGCTTGAAGATATGGCCATATGCAGCACGAAGGACCACTGTCTGGCTGGTTCAATGTGAGGAAGATCACGTCGCATATACTCCTCTTGCGGTACGGAAGAAGATTTTCAAGCCCTGCCAACGACCGGATGATGGCTCGCCCCAGCATGAACCCGTGGTCTGCGGCGACGAAGTTCTGGCAATTCCTCGCTCCGCGAGGTGTACAAGCCGCCAAAATTATCATCCTTGTGAGACCGAGGCCTGGCTCGTTGCCAACCCAGTCTTCAGAAGACAGTCTTCAATAGTTTGACAAGAAGGCCCCACCTGGTTGGCCAACGTACGAATAAGGGACCACCGTGGGGGCGTTCCTCTTCATGGCACCTGGGGGTGCCCTGACAAGCTTGACAGCCTCAGTGCCGAGGCCTCTCGGCCCGCTATTGATGGCACATCTGCGGTGAGTGCGGCGAAAATTACTCCCTGTCCTTTACTCCCTGCCGCTCTTCATACTGCTTATCTCTCTTACTCTACGATAAGATAGCTACCTCGCTCAGAAACTAGCGCCTCGCCTAAGTTTCGCTTAATCTCGCTCAGGTGTTTACGGTGCGTATTATGGTTCGCGCAACCAGGGAGTAAGGAGCAGGGAGTAACTTTCGCTCTACTCGTCTGCGGATATTGGGTCTACACAGTATATGACCAGTCTGGATCCAGCTAAGCCCTTTGTCACATTTGGGGGCCTTTGGTGGTTTTTCTTCCAAATGCCGTCTTCTGCATGACAATCGCGTACAAACCGCAGATGTCAGAGCCGCTTCATTGTCTTCAGATTATGGGCCCCTTTCGGAACCGAGGATCCAGATATCGGCCGGCTGAGGGTGGGCCCCTGTGAGGCTTGATTCGTGCATTCGTGACGGATCCGTGCATTTTCCAGATTGTGTGCAGGGGAAATGCCGTGTGTGGTTGTAACGAGCCCCGGGTCGCACATTCCACCCTGCGCCGGCACACCAGGCCAAAGTGGCTTTCCCATATCCTAATCCATCAAATTTCGGGCGCAGAGGATCATCGACAAGGTCTCAAATAAGGTCCGAAATCTATTTGCATGGTTTGCCCGACAGATACTGAAATGGACGCCCTATGTCCCCATGAGGGTTGCTCTCGGGCTGAGCTTAAATTCACGTTCGACTGTTTCTCGGATGGGAGCCCTGGAGGCGGGAACTGGGCATGACCAGCATCAGGGAGGCTAGCAGCCCCTGGGAGGCTATGGCATCAGTTTAAGCATGCGAAAGTGGCAAGCGGCAAGTTGTCTGCGCCGCCAGCCTGCAGTCATCACCATGGCAGACACCTGGTTGACCTGGGCAACGTTCGCTGTCATGAACTTCCCAGTGCGGCGATATCAGCAAGCCGCACCGGCACTTCTCCTGGATTGAGCACTAGGATCTTCAAATCGGTCGGCGGGAAAAACATATAATAGCCGTTGATATCGCACGTGGCGTCAGGCTTCATGATCCATGAGTGGCTGTTCCAGGCAATGATGCTTCTGTGCGATGCATGAGGGTGTTCAGCTGACGACGACTCCCGGTGGGTGGCCGCCGGACAGGACCATCTAATTTGATTTATCCAGGTTCCATTGGGAGGAGGAAGTAATATGGCGATGCAGGGCCAAGCATGCAGCCATACACCGGCACATTAGCCTCCAGCAGGGCATTGACGGTGGACGAAGAATACGCCACGCCGTTCTATTTCCCCAGCCCCTCTATCCAGGTAGTGCCCCTGTGCCTGAGACGGGCCTTGATGGCACAGAACAATGATGTACGGAACACGCTAGATACCACCACGGAAATGCCGTTGGTTCTCTAGCGTCCCAGTCATCGAACCATTGTCGCACTCGCTTTCTCTCGATGCAACGCTGCAGGATAACCAACACGAAGCCGGGTCAGTGTTGGCAGCGACGCAAGACAGTGAAGGCAATCAAAACAGCCACAGTGGCAAAAGAGAATGCCAGTACGGTAGTTGCGGCTGCGAAGTTCAATCCCATGAAATCTTGCTTACACAGCAGGCACAGGGTATCTATTTGGATAGTCTAGCAAGTGGATTTGGTCTGCGCACCCGCGACATGCGCACCAATACATGTCGGAGACCAGGCGCTGAGAGTTGTAACTTACACGGTCATTCCTTGTTGCACGAACGAGCTACCAAAAACGGGCTGTCTCCTGGCGGCAGTGGACACAACGGGTCGGTATCACGATCTGGGGTCTGGGGCACGGCAGCACGGTCAACGCCCTGGCATATAGTGTACTATACATACATACATACATACATACAGACCGCAGTATGTAAGGTCACATGTACCGACAGCCAATTTGCCGAGTACCTCGACCTGACACAGTCGCTCCTCATCAATGCAGCCCTGCGGCACAAGGCTGCCTGCTCTCTGGCCGTCACCTGGCCCACTCTGCCTGATAGATCGTAACAATGGCTTCTTCGCATTGCTCGCATTGCTCGCAATGTCCTTGGCTCGTGTGAGGGCTAACCCGGCCAGCCCCTGTAGCTCAATGAGGGACAATTCTGGGGACCAGGGGGGGTGGGTGAGCATCGCGGCAGGGCGGGCTCGAATCCTACCTACGTTAATCTCCAACGAGAAATATGCCGATTTCAGGTCTAGCCTCGGTGATAACAAGGACATATGGCTCATCCCGGCTTTCCCTGTGCCTCGACCCAAGGCATTGGGATCGAGCTAACGAGGACATGCCGAGCACGTCTTAATATGCTGTGTTATTGCAGTAAGGACCTTTCGTCCTGTCCAACCATATCGCGGTCCGACCCACCCCACAAATCCGACCTTTCTGTCACAGCTCTGGGCTCTGAACAGGGCGGCACGGATCCGAGAGAACCAAACATCTGACATCTCGTACACAGATCTAAACCATTCCCAGGTTTTGCATTTATTCTATCGTTTCAGGCGGCACAGTGGTCGTCACGTCAGCCTCGATGGCCTACGAGCAAGGCATCCAGCGGGTTGACAGCCCTGTCGTCCTTTCCCCTGACGCACTCCAGTGAGAGGGGCGAATTTCGAGGTCATGCAGACCTGGCAGACGGCTCGCATTCGCAACGAAGACCTTATTTTACGGGTTCCACGGGATGAAATATAAGTATACGTACCGAGTGTACCTGGTGTCATGTACATACGAATACGTGCGTGCGGATAGCCGGAGGGGACGAAGCGCCGTCCAAGCTCTGGGCCCTCCCCATCCTGACCACCTCAACCCAGAGACTCGGGTCCTGGCCACACACACCCACACACCATCCTGGCGTCAACTTATGAAGTCTCTCTCTCTCAGCCAAACGGTGTGGAGGCCAACGATAGGTATCGCACCATTCCCACATTGCGGAGATGACAAGCGTCGTCATACGATGTACATCGCCCACACCCGCAGATTAGCGCAGACTTTTATTTGGGGGCAGGGCAATGGGACGCGATCATGGATAATTCCGTGCCAAACTCCGTTGCCGATTCGCCCTCAACATCGGACGATCCAGACGGCGTTGTTCCAGAGTAGGCCTGGACGCCGAAGTGCAGGCCTATCGAAGTCGTGTTGGTCGATTTATAGTAAAAGTTTATGAATATACCCAGGTATTGGATGTACAAGTACGGTATATACTGGCGGGTCCTAACCCCAGCATCCCCCCTGGGCCGAATAACACCCCCGCAGCCTACACCCAGTGAGGATAATTCGGCCTTTGTTTCCGTTCGTGTATCCGTACGTATGTCCGTACGTGTGCTCACACTACCGGGTAGGTACACTACACGTGTACATACTTCCCGGCCCTGGAGATCCACACAATCGAAAATCCTGCCTTGCGTTCCCCTCAATCTCGAATCTTATTCCACTTTCGGTTGAGCTGCGGCTCTACGATGCACAACATGTGCCGATGCCGGGTCTTACATAGTACTGACACGGTGTGCTCTCTAAACCCGGTGGTCAGACGACGCAGCCCTCCTCTGGAGGAGTATCTCTTTTCCTATACGGTGCAGGTACCTTGTTACGTGTACTATAGTACTGCGAGGGAAGGATGAGCGCACGGGGAAACGGGTGGATGTCGATCTTGATCTTGATCGACGTCGACATCGACGTCATGCACGCAGGACGGGGGATCGTCAAGACTTGGGTTTGCTTTTGGTCAGAGAGATCTGAGAGCCGGTGAACGTCCACCCGCCACTACCCCTAATATGCTTAATCGGTCCCTGTCCACGTTGTGCTGATGCGACCAGCGAGGCAGCACGCACCACCGATGCCCTGATACTGATTCTACTGTAACACCCTACTAGTCTCGACATTCTGCGCTCTGTATCAGTGCCGGTACTTCGGCGCGCGCACTGGGTCAATTTTGCAACGGGGGTTGATCTGGTCCGGACCCGCACCCATATTTTCCCGGCACGGACAAAGGACGCCATCCTCATACACAGTACGGTTCTTCCCTTGTCCCAGATCATCTAGTTGCCGGCTTATCCATCCAGTCCTCACAAGGGCCGCGGGTCGTTTCCGGTAATGTGGGAAACTGCGTCCCACTGATTGAGGGTCCATTACGACTATTTACATACTTCTCTACCGCAAGTACTGTAAATGCTCGAGCCGTACTGTGTAGTGGCCCGTAGAGCACCGCAGCCACTGGTTTAGAGTGTGCTATGTATCGTGGGGCCTCCTTTACAAACCCTTCTTCCTCTCGTACCCTATGGTTCGATCAGACCATCGTGGAAGGATCTGGCTGAATAGTATGGGGAATGTACATGTTGCGTGAAAAATGGACAGGATGGATCATGACCCATGAGGATGTTCTTCTACGCAGCCTTAGCGGCTCCTTTGATGCTATCTCACATGGGTATTCGCCCGTCGTCCGTTCTGGAGCGGCTTCGACGAGTCCCGTGCCGAAAACTAAGCCAACTTCTGCTGATTAGCGTCAGTATAGTACCATGATATCCCTCTACTATGGTACTCATCCGCGCCAGGACTCCCTGTTCAAACCAAGACGGGCCAAACAGCTGGCGTGAAACGGTGGCGGCAAGAAAGACACTGCCGTTGAGCACGGCCTTCGAGGCCATTATCAAGCCATCCCGAGGCCAGATCCGGACCAGCAGTGTCCCTGTCAGAAGCTGCGCCCCGACCCATCGACACGAGCCGCAATGGGGACGATATCTGCGCCTTCTTCAAGGCTCAATGGCGCGCCTTCGTCTAGTCGCGTGCCGATGAGGGATGGGCATCTCAATTACAGTGAAGATAGTACATGCTGACGAGGAAGGCCACGTTCCTCGGGCCCACGGCATTGGCGAGTGCGACTCCGATTGAATGATTTTCACTGCAAATCCTCCCGGTCCGAGCATCATGAGCGTGTCCCTGAGGTCAAAGACGAAGCACGGCCTTCTCTGGAGGATTGTTCCCCACCGTGTTGGGTCTGCAAATAGTCGGAGTTGTGAAAGTCTGGGGCCTTCGACGCGATATTCTGCCCGTCCAACAGATCTGTATTGCCTGTGTCCGCGGGCCCCCTCCCCTTCTCCCCAGGGTGGCGCCCCCTTTATTGCCTAGTACGGATCCGTACACAGTTCGTCAGCGAGCAAACAAAAGTGCCTCTTCGAGTCTTGGGAGGATCTCATAAGTGACATAGATGGCTAATGGTAGATATCATCCCCTCCCCCCTGCCTCTAACTTGCTATGTACGGCCAAACTAATTATAGGCCCTGTCCTTGTAACCCCCCCCTTTCCTACCCCCTCATCATATTCTATAATGTAAATCCGCGCACGATGAATCCTGCAGCGCGTGTCTGCAAGGACCCCTGCCAAGTCAGTCTCTCCTCCTCCTCCAGTACCGCCGTCAGCACTACCACGAGGTACCCCATTACGCTCATGAACAAGGGTCCAACATCCGGCTTGCCGCCATGCCGAGTGCAGTACCGTCCTGGAAGGGTGTAGGTGCCGGGTCTAGGTACGTATCAATTCCCGACTCGGTACTATTGATCCATCGAAATGTCAATAATGGAGCCCTCCGGTGCCGAGGAACAAGGTAGGTACATTGTAGTAAAGGAAGAAAGAATCCACCATCAGGTGCTGGATCATATTACCCCAAGCGGTTGGCCTGACTGCTGTCTTCCCCATACATAGCAATACCGGGCTTCAGCAAGGACCACGCAACAACACAGACACGAACCAACCCGTATGTACCTGATATGTCAATCTTCAGGGACTTTTGCCTTGCCAAGCACTTAGTGACTGACCTTGATCGGTAGTCAAATTCGATCTGTGCCCCATCCGTTCCCACACAGTCAAGGTTACCTTGGTAAGCCAAGGCTAGCATAAGCCGTGCCCGCGTTCATTACCGGTATTGGTATCGTGGCGTTCGGGCCCTTGAAACTCCCGAGTCACCTGGTAGGTAGGTGCCTTGTATCGACCCCGGAGCCCTGTCGCAAGACTTACAAACCCAGCCAGGCCCGGGGCGATACGTCGTCTCGTCGCTCTGCGGCTCGGCCTTTGTGGCATACAATAACAACCACCCTTTGCCCGTCTCAAGCCACACCATCACCTTGCGTGACTGGACTCTTGAGCTCTCTGCCATCCATCTCCCTTCCCACAGACCCGACCAGGAACCCGTGACCGTGTGCGTATCGTACCTCTCGTACCTCTCGTGCCTTCTTCAGGAGCCATCGAACCAAACAGGGCCTGAGCAGAGCAGGAGAAGGAAGTCGCTGCTCCAGCAAGACCACTGCCGACCATCCGCCATCATCCGGATTAGGAATTTGGAGATTACTACCTAACCCTCTTGGTCTCCTCCTCGCCGGGCTGAAGAGCGAGTGCGCGCCAGCTGCGCCTCTAGGAGACAGACAGGAGCTTTCCTTTATTTACCCGGTGGACTGATCCCTCCAGCCAACTCGACCATCTATCATATAACATCCCTTGTGGACGTGGCTTGCGACCAAGGCGTTGGTCGACTCCATACGCAAGCCAATAGGCTTGATCGCCCAGAACGTGCAGACCAACACCATATAGGCTCCGATTACTTTCATCTAGCCAACGGTGATGTTATCGACGCTTCAACAGCAGTATCGCGCGGCGGCCGTTCCCTTGCCAGACACCCCTCCCGAGCTGGTGAGCCCCAGTTCCTCGACATATTCGACCGTGCCGTCCGAGGACCATCCGGCCTGGAGGTCGAGATCGACCGGCCCCCGATCCCCACTCATGTCCGGTCATGACCAGCAGCGGCCGTCAACCACCATCACCGACGACGACATGAGCAGGACAGGATCTGACGATGCGCAGTCACGAAAGGGGACGTCGTCGGCCCAGGTATCATCCGTTGCGGGCGGTGGCCAGCGACAGCAGCTACCCTCGCTGAGCAGCCTCTTCCCCCCGGCCATGCGGCCTCTGCACTCGCCGCTCTCGGATCGGCCGTCGCACTATCCAGCTACCTCACCTCTAGACCCGCCCTGCAGCGCTGGGGGCTACCAGGAGAGGTCCGAATCCTTCTCCTCTTACTTCCCGCCCACGGGCTCGTCGTCATCCTGCAGCACGGCCAACCACCAGTCGAGGACAGTGTACGAGCCGAAGCTGTATGACAGGACAGCGTCGGCATACTCCACTCACCCTCGGCCGGCCTTTCCTGGGCCCCTGTCCCCTGGGTCCCGCGAGCCGGACCTCCATCGCCGGCCAGAGTCGAGCAGCAGGTGGTCGGCACACCAGGACTTTGGCAGGAGCAGCGAGTACTCGTTTGGCGGGCGCGACCAGTCAGGCAGGTATCCACCGCCGCCGCCGCCGCCGCTGGCAGGGACGAAACACGACTACGACGGCTATGCCAGCAGTTACAGGGATCCGAGGACATCATCACAACACCACTATCAGCAGCAGCAGCAACAACAACACCATCAACAACAGCAGCAAGCACGACCACAGCAGCAGCAGCAGCAGCAGCAGCAGCAGCAGCAACAACAACACCCTTACCCGCAGCACGCCAGCAGCCAGGCGCCGACGCCGAGCACGGGGGAGTCGATCCCGACCAAGGACGCGCTGGGGCCCAAGATCTGGACGGGGACGCACTTCCTGCCGCGGTTCGTGCGGGCGGCAGAGCTCCCCGGCGAGGGCATGTGCTACTTCTACGACGACGGGAGCCACTGCAAGACGGTCATCGACGGCGAGGCGGTCAACGCGCACTGGGGGGTGACCAAGGCGGGCAAGCCGCGCAAGAGGCTGGCCATCGCCTGCGTGACGTGCCGGGAGAAGAAGATCAAGTGCGACCCGGACTACCCGCGGTGCGTGCAGTGCGAGAAGTTTGGGAGGATCTGCAGGTTCAAGAACGCGTTAGTATTTTCTTTTTTTCTCTTGTGCCCTCTCTCCTGATCCTCCTCCTCCTCCTCCGGGAATTAGCTTTGCTGGATGAAATTTTGCTCTTGCTGACATTATTCCTTGGTGTAGTCCCCGTGGCGGAGGTCATGGTAACACATCACCGTCATCGCCTACGACAGAACGGGATGAGTTCGAGCTGTCATCCAGGCCGGCGAGGCTCTCGGAGTCCGTGTCTCCCCGCACGACGACGGAGCCCCCGCCCGCGATGGCACTGGCGGCGCCGCCGAAGCGGGCAAAGTACTGGTTCGACGGGTCCTCATCCGCCCAGGCAGGCATGGGCGGTGGTAGAGAGTATGAGTACGCTCAAGCCCCATCACAGTCGCCCTGGCAGCAGCAACACCAGCAGCAGCACCAGCAAGGCCGTCCTGCGCCGCAGCTCCCCCTCCCTCGTATGCATGAGGAGTTCCACCGCAGGGACCATGAGCTCCGATGATCAGGCTGAGACGGGCATGGTGATAGCCTGGATGCGATACCTTGCCTCCGGATCTGGGTCTTGCATTGTGTCCAGCGAGCCAAGCTGGAAGATGGCACGGGAGGCTTGATATGGATTCAGGAGTCTGCCCTGGTGGTTGAAGGGACTGATCAACAATATCTCCACCTGCTTCAGTACCTCTTCACCACCACCGCCTACTCCTTCTTTTATTTTTCTGTTCCTCTCTTGCCTTCTGTGTGTTATTGTTGTTTGTTTTTGTTGCTATTCTCACAGCGTTTTTGTTTTTGTCACATCGCATTCACATGGCGTTATTGTGGGTTCTATGGGGGCTCCTCCGGAAAACAACAGCACGAGGGTCATTTTAAATGCGATTTTGCACTTGTGTTTCCTGTTCTTGATTCTTTTTTTCCCCTCCTGTTTTTCCTTCTTTCGCTTCCGGCATCGTGATAGCAATGATTCATGGGCGACTCGAGGGAGAACGCGTCCGCCCTGTATTATAAAGCAATACCCTGTATATCAAGGCGAGTAGGTAGATACGAGAAGACGGGGGAGAGGAAGATGACGAGAGTGTCAAGATGGGGCGAGACAGAGCTGGAAATGACTGCGTTAGGCGGTCCCCCCCGGCTGCTGTCGATAGGATAGAACAGCCATTCGGGATCATGTACACATTCTGATGCTTCCACCACCTGATGTCGAGAGGGAATCAACTGTTGATGCGTGATAAAGCTCTGACCATGGATTTTTTTCATGTTTGACGTGTTTGTTTCTCTATGTTTCACATGCAATATCGATCATAAATGAATCGAGAGCATTCAGCTACGAGGGTGTGATTATGTAAGCAAAATATGCATATCTTATTACATGTCTATCTCTGTTCCTAACCCTCGCTCATCTCATGCGCAACACCCACCAGCCTTCAACACCGGAAGTGATAATCACGGACACACACACATACACCGTCAAGCATCTCGCGGTGATGGAGAGCCTGGCCATTTCTTCAACATGGCTTTCCCATACAAGCCAATAGTCTTCCTAACAGGTGCAAATGGTAAGCGCAGAGTTCGATAGATTCTACACATTTCAACTCACTCACTCATTCACTTCCTCACTTATCCTCTTCCTCATTATCATCCTCACCCACTCACTAAACGACTCGGTGAAAACACACACAAAATGCTAACAGAAACTCAATAGGCCCAATACACGCACTGGCGTACTCAGCCAGTCCGGGCACCTACATCCTAGCGGGCAGCGCCGACCGTTCTATCCGGCTCTACAACCCCACCCCGTCCACACCCATCCACCCCGCCAGCTCGTACATCACCAAGCAGCAGCAGCAACACGCCCCAGCCATCCCAGAGGGCCGCCTCATACAGAGCTACCAGGCGCACTCGCACGAGGTCCTCTCGCTCTCCGTGTCAGCCGACAACGCGCGGTTCGCCTCCTCGGGCGGCGACCGCACCGTCTTCCTCTGGGACGTGGCCACGGCGCAGACGGTGCGCCGCTTCAGCCACCACGCCGATGGCCACGTCGGCCGCGTCAACTGCGTGGCCATGGGCGGGGCCGGCGAGTCGCTGGTGGTGTCGGGCGGGTTCGACACGACGGTGCGGGTGTGGGACGCCAGGGCCGGCGGCACGGGGTTCGGCAAGCCCGTGCAGGTCCTGGACGACGCGGCCGACGCCATCTCGGCGGTGGTGGTGCGGGGCGGGGAGATCATCGCCGGGTCGGTGGACGGGCGGGTCAGGAGTTATGACGTGAGGGTGGGGCGGGTCACGGTCGATGTCGTCGGGCCGAGCGTCACTAGCCTGTCCCTCGCGAGCGACGGGAAGACGGTGCTGGTGGGGAGCCTGGACAGCCGGGTGAGGCTGATGGACCGGGATAGCGGCTCCTGCTTGAGGTCGTATGGTGCTGACGACGACGCCGGCGGCCAGGCGTGGAGGAACACGGACCTCAGGATCCAGAGCGTGCTCGGTGGCAAGGAGAGGTACGTCGTCGCCGGGGACGAGCTGACGGGGACCGACGCGCAGGTGGCGAGCGAGGGGGGCAGGCTGTGGGCTTGGGACCTCATGACGGGCAAGCTCGCTGCCAAGGTCAGCGTCCCGTGGGGGCCGACGGGCACCGAGCGGCTGAAGAAGGTCGTCGGCCGCGACGGCAAGGAGAAGGAGCGCAAGTACGTCGTGAGCTGCCTGGCGTGGCGGGAGGCTGGCTTTGGGGACCAGTTCTGCGCCGGAGGCACCTCCGGGGCGGTAACGGTGTTTGGACCGGCGTGAGGTCGGAACGCGGTTCGTTGTTCGAAAGAATATGTACCAAGAGGGAACCATCGGCTATAGACAACATCAAGAGGCAATCTCACTGAATCATATCCATAAATCGCCGCCGATTAACGCGTACTGTGGCTCCGCGCGTAAGAACACTGATGTCGAGAATGTCGTGTGATAGAGACTGGTCCCCGCGTAGGCTTGCAGCGAGAAACATCAGAGGTTCTTCATGGCGTGGTTGTGAAGTTGGTGAGCATCTTCTTCCTGTCGTCGAAACAATGAGCTAGGTACATATAGAGTATGCAAGACCAATCTGCAAAAAAACAGCAAAAGAGTTCGGCCCAAGGACCTACGTCTCTCTTCTACTCGAATCCAGTGCCAACGTACTTGAGGGGAGGATTAGGGAGGGACCATCAACTCTACCCTTTTTATTTTTTCCGTGGAAACCAGCCTGAGATTTGAATAGGGGTTGGTGCGTTTCAGTGCCTGTTACAGGTTTACCCTTCCTGACCGTTGAGCCAAGTGAGCGGGCTTACTCCGACCGTTGTAAGAGTCGGGCCCCAAAGGGGTATAAGTGTAGGTACAAAGTTCAGATGATACAGACGAAGAGGGCGGAGGTGTTGTGGAGGAGGGGGGGGGGGAGGCGGCCTTCGAGCGTCTTCTAGACTGGCTAAGCTGGTTTTGCTGACCTTCGATCTGAACGGTCACCTATGGTAGAATTAGGCAATGAACAAGTCGACAAACTGTACCTGATGTCGGCCTGGGATCGTTCACCAAGGGGACCCCCCCTCTGTCACCACAGGTATGGACAAATGATTCCCAATCTTCCTCGTCGGTAGCCCGTTCTGGTATGGTTGAAGCTATAATAGGTGTCTCTAGTGTCCACAGTGTCAACCTCGACGAAATTATTGCTCAACTGCTCGACACTTACAAGGAATATTCGAGAGGGGGATCTCAAAGGCCACTCAGGCGCACACCTGCCGCTATAACCCAAAGCCTTGTTCTCAGGCCTACTAGGATTCGAAACGGCAGGCTCTCTCCTCTGGTTTATTGATTTAGCCAAGGTGTTATCTTCGTGTATCTGTCGTTACTCCTTAGGTCCAAAGGCCCGGCAGCCCGGCCCAATACCACTAACAAGATGACGACGATGAGGTTGAGACTAAAGGACGAGCCACGCTCGGGCTGATTCGTATCGCATCTCAAGTCCAGTGAGTGATGTGTGAGGTTACTGTACACATTCTCAAGGATTTATTCATACTCGAGTATGCTTCCTGGATATCATCCAACGACTGGCGCAGCATCGTCAGTTTTTGGATAAGTCTCCAGCCTTGGAAGACATATAGCATATTTGCAACCAGTAAATATAGCACATATATAAGTGACGCGGCATGTGGATGAGTATATATCTGAGGGTCTCGGCACACGGGGTTGGTCGATATCGTCGCTGTCACTCCTTTGGTGTACGATGAGGCAGACCCAGTCAATGACAGCCATTCATCTAAGTCGGACAGGGAGCCCTAAAAATAATCCCCTTTATGATGTTTGCAGGTCCGCGATCCCAGTGACAAAAGTAGCTCGTATCAGGTTGATAGATATGAAGCTGCGGGCCCTATTAATCGCCAAGCCTACAGGTATGTAAACATACCATTCGATATATGACTTTCATTATCTCTGCCGCCACATGGCATGATAGCTGAACACGTTGCAAGGTATCCCCCAACCGGCAAATATGGTGGTGAGGTCGTTCCAACGGCGGATACAAAGCCTAATCCATCTAACGGAAGCTCTGCCTCCATGTACATGCCCCGTTATGAACGCTTGGCTGGGACCGATCATAGTGATCTTCGACATGCTAAGTATTTTCTGATATCCGACGACTCTATTAACGGACTTTCTATCTCCATAGTATCAGCACTGGGGCTTCCCGCGCAATCCATGTTCTACCATGGTTCTTATACAGAGAAAAGGCCCGATACCCGGTCAAGATCGACGCTGTGTTGTGAGCGCGAAACGTAGAACTCTAACTGTAGTGAGTAGATATATAAGGAGCAGGACTCCTGGAGCACATTGCAAGAGACGACGTATTATCTACCTTCCGTAGCGAACTCCCAACTGCACACAGACTCTCCCTACTCACACTCCCCACCTTGAACATGAAGCAGGCCATCACACTCCTCCTCACAGCGGCAGCGGCCGCCGCAGCAGCCCTGAGCGGCAAGGCCACCACAACGGTACGAGCTCCCTCCCTCACGCGCGCGCCCCCAAGCTAGCAACGAAAACTCCTTCCGGCTGACCGCCCGCTGACCACTACTACCTCCCCCATATACAGCGCTACTACGACGGCACCGAGGGGGCCTGCGGCTGCGGCACCAGCGGCGGGTGCTACTCGTGGCAGACGGGCATCTCCTCGGGCGTCTACACGGCGGCCGGGTCGCAGGCCCTGTTCGGCTCGGACGGGAGCACCTGGTGCGGCTCCGGCTGCGGGGCCTGCTACAAGCTGACGTCGACGGGGAGCGCGCCCTGCAGCACGTGCGGCACGGGGGGAGCGTCGGGCGAGAGCATCGTCGTGATGGTCACGAACCTCTGCCCGAGCGACAGTAATGCGCAGTGGTGTCCTCAGGTCGGGTGAGTTCCCCCCCCCTTGTTTAACCTTTGTGTGCTCCCTGGTTTTGGTTTGGTTTGTGGGAGACCTTGGGGTCGGGGAGGGTGGAGAGAAGGGGAGTATCGCTGACGAGGCTGGTTTTTGTCTGTCCCAGGGGCACGAATGACTATGGGTATTCCTACCATTTCGACATCATGGCCCAGAGTGAGGTCTTTGGCGACAATGTCGTCGTCGACTTCGAGGAGGTGGATTGTCCCAGCGCCGCGACGTCCGACTACGCACAGTGCAGCTGCGCGTCTTCCTAGACAAGATGGAAAACGATATGGAGCTTTGGGATGGACCGACATGAGTCTCATAGGAGACTTCGTCCATATTGTGGGACTTATTTGGAGAGGTAGGGGAGATCAGAGATGAAAATGCATTCTTTTGATTACCTCAAAGTACGTAAAAGGCTTCCAAGCATAACTGCAACAACAAGTGCGACCTAGATCAGCTTCCATACTCCATCCTTGGATTCGATCCTTACTTCCCGATTCTCGTCGATACTCCTCCGCCCCGCCTCCAGGATCGCAGTCGTAGCGATCGTGTTCTTCAGCGTCGGCAGACCCTTCGCATCCAGGTCACCCGCAGTCAGCTTCTTGGCGTTGAGCGCGCGGGCCCCATCCACGAACTTCTCCAGCGAGATATAGCCGTACCCGGTCTGGCCGTTGAAGTTCCCGTCCTCATCGGGCGCGTAGCGCATGTAGAAGGGGTTGTACCACATCAGCTGGCCGGCGCTATCCTCGGCCACGTCGTAGCCGCGCTTGGCCTGGTCGACCCGGATCTCGCCGTGCTCGGCAAGGTAGTGGAAGTACTGGTTAGAGTGCACGCCTGCCCTCTGCGGGGCGGTCCAGGACGCCGTGTACACGCCCGTGGCGTACCTACCCGGCTCCGAGGGCTTCTCCCAGTGGACGAGCAGGGTGATGGTGTCCTCAGTGGCCTCGTCGCAGCCCAGGCTAGTCGCTACGCCCTTTGAGGCGGAGGCCGAGACCTTGACGGGCACGTAGCCGAGCTGAGTGACCATGGAGTCGCAGACGTCAATGTGATGGCTGTTGAGGTAGTAGCTGATGTCCGACTCGCGGCCTGCCCATGCCTTGAAGGTCTCGAGCTGTGACTTGGGCTGTGACATGTAGCTGTAGAAGTAGTTGAAGTCGCCCAGCTTCTGGGCGCGGAAGCGGGCGTCAGAGTAGGCTGGATCGAAGCGCTTGTGATGCTCGATATAGACATAGACACCGCTCTTCTCCGCGGCCTCGATGAGCTTTATATGGTGCTCAAGAAGCTTGACGGCGGGCTTCGTGATCAAGACATGGATGCCGCGCTCAATGGCGTGGAGGGCTATGGGGAAGTGAGTGGTGTCAGGGGTGAAAATGGTGATGGCATCGCCAGGTTTGAGCTGGTCGATGGCCTTCTTGGCGGCATCCGGGTCGACAGAGTTGTTGTCGGGAAAAGAGTCAAAAGAAGTATCTAGGTTGTTGTAGACCTGCTGGATGTTCTTGTGCAGATGTTCCCCTGAGCGCAGCCATGTCAGCGCCCAGATCACGAACCCGACGAAGGCATTTGAGTAGAGACGGAGGACTCACGGATGGCAGGAAACTTCTTCCCGTTGACACCGGCCATGCCCAGTTTGGCAACCTTGCCTCTCCGGCGCAAGTCGAACAATGACAATGCGACGACGCCGACTTTCTTGTCTGACCCGGAAGCACCACCTCCGACAAAGCCGGTGGTGTACTCACCAGTGCCGACCTATGGATGATTGCGGGTTAAACTACGGTGCAATCACATACCGAAGAGTGGTTGGTACTCACCATCAAGACATTGATGGGCTCTAACGTGTCGGTAGCCATGATGCGCTGGATCAGTGTGTGTATTGTATTGTCAGGGTATTTTGCAATTGGGTATTGGGTAGACGGGGACGAAGTAAGGGATTCTGTACCACAAGTATGAGGAGAAGAAGAGACAGACGAGGTCAAGAACAAACCACTCCCCTCCTCTCAGGTGTTAGGTCTTTTAAATACCTAATACGTGAGGTCGTTCGGGCAGTACGTACTTACTTAGTAGGTATTAGATCACCGCTGGATGAGTACATTACCTACTAAGGAGGCCATGAGACTGGGATCGGAGAAATAGACCGAGAATGGGATGGATGCACCAGGCACTTCAAGTGGGCGGGCACCACGTGGATAAGGCAGCGCATTGGACCAAGGACCAAGACACGCTCGGACAGGGATTGCTTGTCTGGCCTTGAGGTTTACCAGGTAAACATGGTAGATATGAAGCTGTCCATCCTTCTCCTGAACGTATGATCCGTGATCTACAGTAAAAGCTGTGTGCCGTGTGCCGTGTGCCGTGATCCATATTAAGTATTCCGACACACGAGACTCCCCGGACGGAATGCCATCCATTCATGGACGGCTCAGACGTTAAGATGTGCTTGACCAAGTTCACCAGCTCAAGTGATCTCAGACAGGCCTTCGCACCAGCGAACAATTCTTCTTGTAACACAAACTGTAGTATCACCCGAAGATATTGTGCCAAGGAGATGGCAATTCACGGTGTCAGGGTGGGTGAAGAGATGCCGAGCATGTGCCATCGGTACATAGTAGCACTTCATTAACTACACACAGCGGAAAACAACCCCGCCCCCACGTTCATTGCCCCGCGGGAACGGGCCCCACCGAGGTGGCTTACCTAATCGAATTTGACTACTTGTATATACTCGCATCGAAAATATCTCTCTTTTGATTCGTGGGAATATTGTCTTTAATTATTCCGTCCACTCAACAGCCACTTCCAACAGTCCCCACCACTCAAGGAGCTTGGACGGACCCCTTCGACCCTAACGACATCCGATCCACCCCCGGCATCAGGACCCGTCAGTTGATGCTCTCCAACGCAAACGACGGACGAGACCGGAGTCTTGGGTTTTCGGACATGCTACGGGCTTTCCTGCCTCGACCAGCACACAGTTGTGCTTCCCTGGGGGTGGCAATACAACAGGGTCCAACCCGACAGCCTGACTGACTGACAGCCTCTTCATCTCGTGCTTCCCCACCGCCGACCTTTCGCCGCCAGTCGAGATCGATGTATCACACCCTCGATGCTCCAACTTGCTGCCGCAGCACGGTCATTACGCCGATGCTCTACATTGTCCTCAGCATTGGAATTCTTCCATCATGTCTCCACCAGCCCAGTCACGTTGGAGAAGACACCAGAGGACGGCTAAGTTTTGGTCTCCCTGGGGCAGATATCTACGACTGTAGAAGACTGTAGGGGGGACCACGGTCGAAGCAACGTCGCAGTCTCATGCCGACGGCAGTTTCCCAATGTTCGAGAAGCCTCTTACACTAGTACGAGGCCGCAGCCACCTGCAGGGACATTGACGTCGTACAACATAAATTCCTCTTAGCTGCAGCACTAGGTACCTGAGTAGGTAGGCCTAAAGGGTCACTGGATCCTATCCCTGGCATGGCCGTTCCGAGCTTGGTAAAGCATAGCGGATCCATCTTGACTGCAGATACTGCACACACAGGAAGCATTGTCGAGGTGATCCAGCAAAGACAGTCAGGGAGAGGGTATGTATAGCCCGTTATTATCGGCGCATGGCAATGATATGGTCGCAAGAGTTGCCCCCCACGCGATGGTGTGGATCATCCCCGGATTTGTCCGCCCTGGACTTCCTTCGCCCTTCCATTGCTTCCATGTACATGCCACTCCTCCCTGCACCTTTTATCCTCTGTCCAGCGACCGAGAGCGTGATCACAAAAGACCACCAGTGTGGTGTCCCGATTTGGTCGGGCTGTCCTCGTCTCGGGCCAATGTCCTGACGACACACCCACAAGTTGAACCCAGATATAGATTGTTGTGTATAATACCATCACCTGTCGTCCCGCGACGGCCCGGCTTCGTGATTGTTATTAGGTCATGGAAAGCCGATCTATCGCGCTGGCTGCTGAGAAGAAGTTCATGGCCTTATATAATGAGCCTTACGCCCCTTACTCTCCTTTGCTGTTCATACTACTTTCACTACTCATCGCCCCTTACCTCTTCGTAACGTCATCCTTCCATCTACAGTCCATCTCCATTTCTCTGCACATAATCTAGAACCATCATGGCCGCCTCGAACGGACATGCGACTACTCTGCGGGCACTGCCCACCGGCATCTACGCCCCTACTATGACCTTCTTCGATCCTGTGACCGAGGAGCTCGACATCCCCATCATCAAGAAGCACGCCCAGCGCCTCGTCCGTGGCGGCCTAGTCGGCCTTGTAGTCATGGGATCTAACGGCGAGGCCGCCCACTGCACGCGCGAGGAGAAGCTGGCCGTGACGACCGCGACCCGCGAGGCCTTGGATGAGGCTGGCTTCAAAGACACGCCCATCGTCGTGGGCGCCACCGAGGGCAGCGTCAAGGGCACGATCGAGCTGACCAAGCTATCTCATAAGGCTGGCGGCGATGCTGTCCTCCTGCTTCCCCCCAGTTACTTCCGCGGCCTGATGGACGAGGACACCATATATAACTACTTCATCGACGTCGCTAACGAGTCCCCCCTGCCCCTGATCCTGTACAACTACCCCGGCGCCGTGGCGGGCATCGACATGGACTCGGACCTGCTCATCAAGCTGGCAAAGCACCCCAACATCGTCGGCACCAAGTTCACGTGCGGCAACACGGGCAAGCTGACGCGCGTTGCGCTGGCCACCAACGCCAAGACGCCCTGGTCCGAGGGGTCCGGCTACATGGCCTTCGGCGGCGTGTGCGACTTCACCGTGCAGACGCTCGTCTCGGGCGGCAGCGGCATCATCGCCGGCGGGGCCAACGTCTTCCCCAAGGTGTGCTCGCGGGTGTGGAACCTGTACGCCGAGGGCAAGAGGGACGAGGCCGAGCAGCTGCAGAAGCTGCTGTCCAAGGGCGACTGGGTCCTGACCAAGTCGGCGGTGCCCGGGACCAAGCAGGCCATCCAGAGCTACTTCGGCTACGGCGGCTACGGCAGGAGGCCGCTGAAGAGGTTGGATGCGGCTAGGATCTCGTCGATTGAGGGTGGCATCAAGGAGCTCATCGACATCGAGAACTCCTTGTGATAGCTTGGTCGACGTCAGGAATGGGGGGTGTTGGCTTTCTTATACTGGCTTCTTGTGCAACGTGGCCGAGACTTACTCTCTTTTCTCTGTGAGCTGGGCCTCCATGAACCAGGCATGATTGGCACAAGCAAGAGTCATAAGCTGTGGACGGTTTATCGCATATTGAACAGGTCATCACAACCATGCCGCTATTTGTCAGGAAACCGTCAGAGTGTATGTTCTCATTTTGTTTTTCGGTTCGAGCAGAAAAGGGCGTGTGTGTGTGTTTCGGTTTGCAACTACAGTGTAATTTCCTCACTACATGAAAATAGAGGGAGATTGAGGGTCAGGTTAGTCGCCCTCAGCGTATATAGACGGCGAATAATGGAAAGGGAAGCATGTTTTAGTACTCGTCGGATGTTCATGCTTGTCAATGACTGTGACCCCCAGTTCGGGCATTGAGAGGACAGTATATTCATCAACCACGGATGAGAGGTCTGTAGCCTGAGTAAGGATGCTAGTAATGAACTGACAACGGAATGGAATCTTCATGGTTGATTGCTTCGTCTCACGTCCCTAACTTCAATTTAAGCCAATGCTCAGATCCGGCCACGCTGATGCCAGCCTTATTGCATCGAATGCATAGCTACACATCGCCACATTCTCGCAAACTTCCGAGGCTGGTTGGACTTCAACACAGCCTTCGTGCTCTGTCTATAGACCTCATACGAGCGGACTGAAATACATCCCCGACTGTCATGAAAGAGGAAAGCTGTTGTTCCTCCCAGGCTGACTCCTCGCCCACTGTGCCCATTGCGCTCAGGCAAGCTCCCTGTCTCTCCAAGCCACTCTATTGGGTTCCAGAAGAGCATTCGCAGAGGCTGGCCGTATGTATCATCAAACCTTGAACTTCTTCGGGTCCAGAATGTCGATATCCGCACTCTTGGCCTCGCCATCGAACAGCAACTCGGCCATCAGGTAACCGGTCCCAGGGCCGTTCTGGACACCCCAGCACGTGTGCCCGGCGGCGATCCACACCCCAGGCGTCGAGGTCTGCCCGATCAGGGGCCCGCGCTCCTCGCCGAAGCGGATGTGCTGGGGTAGGTAGCAGGCCTGCTTGGCCTTGACCGGGGCCGAGGCCAGCTGGGGGGAGATGGTGCTGATGTAGGCGACCAGGTCGTCACATTGGGCCTCGTCGCATTGGACCTGGTCGGCGGTGTCGGGCAGGGGGACGTTCTTGTCGGGCTCGCCTGGTTGATGCGAGATGTTAGCTTCCTGGGATGTCTTGTAATGAGGGCTAGGGATATCTGTGTCTGGGGGGACTTACCGCAAGCATAGACCTCCCCGAAGGGTCGGGCGTAGATCTCCGGATCGACGTTGCCACGGTGCTTCCTCTTCTGGCCCAGCCTTGCCCTGTGCTCGGGGACATAGTCTGACGGCAGGGCTATATCCGTAAACACAGCATAGGGGCTCACTTCAGCCTCGTACACTACACTATGCGCGCGCAAGCCCTCCACCTTGCTCCTCGGTAGCAGCTTTCCTGTCCAAGGGCCAGCAGTCACGATCACGTCAGTCACTCCTTGTATCGTCCTCGCCGCACCTTCCCCCTCGTGCTGGCGGTCTTCATATTCAACAGTCTTTGTGCCGTTGTCCTTGTGATGGATGACCTTGGTTACCTTCGCACCTATTCGAATGTCCACTCCTGCGGACCGTGCAAGCTCGGCGATGCTGGTGGTGAAGTGGTACGGATGGACCTGTGCCGTCTCTGTCTGACCGCGACGGCCCATCTCCTCATAGTACTGGACGAGCTTCGGGTCTATCCAGTCCAGGTCAGATGGGAGAGGGGAGTCTCCAAGCAGCGACACAGCGGCCACGTCTTGCTTGGGAAGCTTCTCCCACTCTTTGTCGTCAGCGCCGGTCTCAGTCTTGCCAGCTTCTACCTGAGCATCGATGATGGCTGGTGCAGTTGGCTGCGGAGCTGTTTTATCTCCATTGCCGACTCTGTCTTCGCCACCGTGGCTGTTGGCCTCCAAGGCAGTCAGGGCTGGGGCTGGGGCTTCTGTCTTTGCTTGTGCCCTCCCTGTGGTTGCCTTGCGCCCCTGGAGGTTTGCATCCTTCACGCTTGCTGCGATAGTCCCACAGCCCACACGGCGGTAGCCCCATTTCTCAGGGCCGCCATGCTGCGCAGCCAGCTCCTGATGAAGGCGATAGGACAGGGGTACTAGACATTCTGGGTAGGCCCACAGTGCTAGGAGACCACCTGCCTTGCCCGATGCGCCTGCGGCGATGGAGGTGGCCTCCAGGAGGGTGATGTGGTGGAGGGATGGGTCAAATTTTGGGTGGCGGGTCAGAAAGTAGGCAGTGGTACAGCCGATGATACCGCCGCCTAGTTTAAATTAGCACGGAATATTCAATTTTAAAGGATGGCAACATGTATGGCTTGTAGATACATAAGCTTCGGGCAGGCTGTGGTGATGACAAGGATGAGAATGATGAACAGCCGTACAAGGTGCCCCTGACTGTGGCTTTGACACTAGACGAGCTTATCGAGTAAACAGCGACGGCGCGAACCGACGCAAGGGGTGCGTTGAGGTGACAACACAACAACACAACACATACCTACGATGACAATGTTCTTTTCCTGTTGCGAGCCCATCTTGACTTTCGTGTATCCTTGGTCTCCTTCCTATGAGACAGTGGGGTGTTTGCGATTGCGAGGAAGTGTATGTCAATACAGCTTCTAAGGCCCGAGTCCTGTCCTGTACTTTGGAGTACTTCCGCCAACACAAGACAAAAGGGCAAGGCACTAAGAGAAAGGTTCCAGCTGTTGATCATTAAACGGGCGGTTGCAAGAAGAGCCACACCGCAAAGATAAGATGTATGAAGGAACTAGTGTCATGTGACCGGTGTCTTTTGTCGGTGGGTTTGTTGTTTCTTAGTATCGTTGTTGTCGTTGTGGTTGTCTGGTCCCAGGATCCAAAGCTATCTCAGCTATTCAGCCTGGCGAACCCCCGACTGACCTGCCGGGCGGGTCAGTGTCTCCTTATCTTATCGCCGTGGCACCTCGGTGGAAACCCATGGATGTGCCTCTATATGCAGCAGCGACATGTCAACTACTGTGTACACCTGCTACAGTACTTAGTTGCCCGAATCAGCCCACACCTCGACTGATAGGTGCTCCAGATGTCTCGTATGCGAGCTCCGGCCAGGCCAAGTCTGGCTTTGTAAGTCAGAGATGCACAAGGCAAGCTCACCACCTGCTTCCCAGCCTAGCCCGGCGATGATATTTATGCATGTACAAGTGGTGTTGATAGGAACGACGAACCATTGGGTCTGAGAATCGTGTTTACTCTTATACATACCTACCTAGGTAGGTACCTACCTAAGTACCCAAGTAAGTAAGTACTTCACTTGACATCCTATCGCAACTTGCGTAAAGCAAAGCGCCGTGGAACAACAAGGAAAGAGAGAGGGACAGGAAAGGAAGGAGGGGTCTAGGGAGGGGTTAGGACGGATAGCAAGGGAAGGGCATCTATAGGGTTGGGGTTAAGAGAGAGTTGTCTATCTGTTCTGCAACAGTTGGATCAACCACAACGACGTGCCATACCACATGTCGACTCGGCCGAGAGGCAATACTCTACCCAGTACTCCGTGGAATGGCCCCGATCCCAGTTTACCGCGGGCTATGTGACAGTCGGCTGGGTTGGTTCGCCAGGCCTCTGATGATCTCGCTTGGCGAACCATGGTCCAGAACTCACCAGACAAGGTGCCTCGACTCAGTGGTTGCATCACACTATGCCCAGAAAGTTGTGAGGAGGGAACATGTCTCATGAGTCGCGCACGGCGGGACGGGAGGATGGTGTGTGTGACTGCCCCTGTGAGTCCAGGGCCGAATTGTGAGGCCATCATCATCATCATCATCGTCATTATCATCAACAAACCACAACGTGGACAGATAACAACCACCTCGCGCGCCTCTCCTCTTTCTTTTGATGTTATCTCCCGCTTTCTAGCGCCCTTCTCAGCCTTCTAGATGGCTTCTCTCGCATCTCACCACAGGCTGACGGCGCACGCGGGTGCCAACGGGGAGGTGGTCAGCAATCACGCGCCGCGGGGCTACACCACATACATTGCTACGCCGGGAAGTCAGGCACGCCTCTAGCGCTAGAAGCATGATGGAAACCCATGGAAAGGCACACCACGGGCCTGTCAGCACACCTCTTC
>LKEB01000084.1:83668-106792 GCA_003795295.1 Cytospora leucostoma
AAACCTCGTCAGCACGGGAGATGATCGACGCATCATCCCGCACCATGTCGGCTCCCTTCTAGAACGCATCTGGAAGAGGGGGTGGGGGGGGATCATCGAATGGGGGTGACATGACGACGTGACGTGACAGCTGAACTTGCACATGCGCCGGCAGACTGTGGGAGATTTTGGGAACGCTGCAGCGTAGCATCACCGGTGTTGCGTCCATGAGCAGCCAGCCTTGCATGCAAGGTTACCTAGGGAAAGGGGAAGAGAGGAGAGAGAAGGAGGGGGGGGGGCAACCAACCGCCGAACGGCAAGGCTCATCCCGTATCCTTCCAGAAGCGTCCGGTCTGCAATCGTGGTTGGCGGGGAGGGGGAAGATATGGCCGCCCGCGGGCGTCACGTCACTCTGCGTTGCCTCCCGTACCGTTCATTGGCGTGGGTAATCTTCAGCAAGGCCTTGCATAAGATATGCAGCGGCAGGGAGGGGGGGAGGGGGGGATTGTGGTCAGGGTGGCATGCTGGGCCTGCACTGATACCTCAAGTTCCTGCTTCTCCGTTGTGCATGACACTTGCATCGGACATGCAGTAGGGCAGTGCCTCTGATGAAAAGCTGCGTTGGATGGATGAGTGGGGCCGGGATTGACGGTTCAAGTGACAGGACCGCAACACGGATGTTGAGCGCAGCAGCAACCTCGGAGAGCGTGGGAGGGTGGGCACTCAGGCCCAAGTCTCTGCTGCATCTACGGATGGGTATCATTGCATCCTTATTTGGGATGCACCCATGCCCACCTCAGTTTTTCCTTCTTCCCCATGCTGTCCATTGTCTGCTCATGTGCTCGAAGAGACTTGTTGGTCGTTCACCGGTATCGTTGCGCGCTTGGGTCAGCGTTACGAAAGACTTATCTATCTAGTCCCAGACCCCCATGCCCGGCCAGTAGATCTCCTCTTGGTCAAGCTCTTTTAGAGTATAATCTTGCTTATTTGATCGACCATGACGAGATAGGAACCCTGTCCGAGGGAAAATCCGGGGCAGGCATGCCCATCAGGATCTACGGCGCAGGACTGGAGCGTCGCACTTTGACCCGCCCCGGGATCAGTAGCTGTCAAGGGTATGGCCATGGGTCTATATGTACAAGGATACTAGTGGTGTGGTGCACTGTCGCATGTACGTGGCTTCCACGGGCATGAACCACTCTTTCGTCCGTCCCCTTGCTCAAGGCGTCCGCTTCTGGTGTGGCCTGCGGTCGACATCATAGATTTTGTCATTTACTTTTGCGCCATATCTCGCCATGGGTCAAGGTGGTACCCTCGGCTCGTCCGTGATGCAGAGCACGGCCATAGAGCCGTTCAGGGAGCACACCTGGTATCATGCCACGATACGTGGTTCTGCCATTTTGGCCTCAGAGCCGGAAATGAGTACCTGAGCAAGCCAAGGCTCGAGTCGGCGCTATGGAGGCACACTGTATGCATATTGGAGTTATCATGTGCGCGTATCCGGGCTCAGTCACCAGGTGCGAGTTCTAATATGGCATATGCAAGTCAGTTTCGGAAGTACAAGCCAGGGGCCATCTCGAAAGAACGACTACGGTACTTGGGACAGAGGTTATGCGCCCTGGCTCTCCGTAGTGTTCACTTCATTGTAGCTGCCACTCGTGTCTTGATAGGTATTATGTAGTAGGTCAAAGGAGCTGACCATGTCCCCTGTCTTTTCAGGACCGCGGATATCAAAGATTGTCATATATTTACACTTCCAGTCATGCAACAACGAAGTATTTACAAGAAACCACAGACCGGCATGTCGTAGCCAGCCGAATAATCGTACAGATCGTAGAAGCCTGAAAGCTATAATCCTCGTTTTCCATATCATGTTTTCCCCCCGTTACACCATTCGGTCGCCCAGACCACCAAAGACGTTGACCCCGCAGATTTTCTCACCGGGACTAAAACCCCCTGGACTTAACACGAATACCATATAGCCAAGTGAGCCCGCTCAAGAAGCTTAAAACATGATCCACTCAACCTCCACGCCCAGACCACCAATACACCTAGTCCAACTAAAGGGGCCCCTCCTTATCAGGCCCGGCTCGCCCCCCTGTCCTTGCTTGTCCCCTCCTTCGCCGGCCCATAGCCTCTCTAGCACATCAAGGGCTGCAAGGTTGTTCATGTAGCCCGACCGTGTCATGATGTCCCGGCACTTGGTTCGCACTATGCCCTGCTGCATCTCGTTGACGCACTCAGAGCCCGCAACGAACAGTGGCCAGAGGAGGAATTTCTCCGCAGAGGACCCAGCCTCGAGGGAGGTCGCGTAGTAGACGACTTCGCTAACAAGGTTGCGGAAGTTGTTGTGTGCGCTGGGGACGTTCGGGCTCGCTAGCCGTTCCGTGTAGAGTAGTGCCGCGTAGCGGAACGCCTCGGAAAGGGAGCCTAGGTCGCGGACTTGAGCGTGGGTAGCGGAGAGCCCGTCAGACAAGGATGCCAGGACACGTTGAGCATCGAATTCCCAGGACTGCAGGGCGATGCGCGCGTCCTTCCACTCGCGCCAGAAGGTAGACCGGTGATCGTCGTATGCCGCAGAAGACAAGCTAGAGACCAAGATCTGCTCGTCATCGAGATTTGTACGGAAGCCGTTCCCGTCGAAACGCGGATGATGGTTGCCTAGAATGTCCCCCTTGATGTGGTGTGGGTGCTGAGGCTTGTAAAGGTGGCCGATGGGTGATTCCAGAGGTGACTGCGAACGGGATGGGTTACCACGTGAAGTAGATGGGCTTAGGAGATTCTGGACTGGGCGATTCTGGGAGAGGATGTTGAGTCTGCCAAGTTTGATGATAGTTTTGAAAAGTTCTCGATCACAGCCAACGAGGTTTTCTGCACCAGGAGGAAGTAACTGCGCGTCTGGCATAACGCCATAGAATGACGTGTTCAACTGTGCCTCGCGTTCATTGATGCTGGCTGATATTGCGTCAAAGTAGGTGAATAGCGCCTCCATCCACGCTGAGTCTCTGGAAGGGGGGAATGGTGACGATTTTCTCAACCCCAGAATCTTCTTCACTCCTGCAAACTGAGTGTGAAATTTGGCAATGCCGGATTCCGCCATTCGATAGTGGCATAATAGCAGGATAGTAGCCAATACAGCATCCCCTCTCGCTTTCGTCGGGTCGTTGAGCTGTTCATTAAGCAGGTGCACAGCGAGGTTGCGATGCTGATATTCCTCTGACAGCGTCCGCTGATCGGACTGGATATCTGGCGTGGGGTGTGCCAGATTTTGCTCCTTGTCATCCTGGCCACAAGCGAGGCTCAGCTTTCTCTTCATCCGTAGGTTGCAGGCGGCAAGTGCACAAATGGCATGTTGGAGGCTGCGGCTATTTGCAGCCAGTGAGAGGATGTGGTCTCTAAAAGGGTTGTTGGGGCCATCTATGAAGACCATTCCGGGACACATTATGTTCTCGTAGTATTCCATGTAGACTTGCATCTTGACAATGAGATCCGGGTTCACTGCAGGTGTTGGCTGATCCCGTGCTGATGGCCAGGGGGGTGGGTGCTCCGGCACACCGTGACATGATGTCGAGTCCTTATCTGGAGACTGTCCCCAAGAATGCCTGTCGGCATGAGCGCTGGTGTTGTACGAATCCAGCCCAGGGGTTGCTGAAACTTGGGAATTAGTCCCACGGAGCTTATAGGGCGAATTGAGATCTGAATAATATCTCACCAAGCGGTTCGTACTCCATCAGGCGGTTGCTCAGGTGAGCTTCGATGCTATCCATGTGTGAATGGAGGCTTGAACCTGGCTCGGATGGAGCGTACACGAGGCTGGGACATGAAGTAGGAGCCCTATGGTGATCCACCATCACAGAAGATATCGGGCTCTGCGGGATAGGCGAATTGGCACTGTTGTAGCTCTCTGCGTACATGTGTGCGGGACTAGTGGCGAAAGGCAGATCATCCCTAGAAAACGTGTGGCTTAACGGCGATAGGTAATCGGCATCACTCAGAGAGTCGATTGAAGAGGATAGGGGGTCAGGAGGACCATGTGCCAATAGAAGTCCTAGTTTGGGGAAACGAGGCCCATCTCCTGGCAAGCTATGCGAGAAAGGCATATTGCTCCAAGGGCCTGGTCCTGGTGGTATAGGTGGAGTAGGCTCGGCGTGAGAGATCCTGGAAAGGTCATAGACGTGGAACGGGGTCGCAGGCGTAGACACCGGATAGTGGTCTACCAACCCCTCAACAACGCTTCGAGTACCACGGGGAGACAAAGCTTCTTGCTCATTCCAGTGACCAGCGTTCGCCGCCTGCCCGCGTTCTTGACCATTCACGCTTGAATTCGCCCGGGACCTCGATGGTGTGCCTTTCTTGATGGGGTTGACTGGGGGAGACTTTGCTATTGGTAGCGAGAGCCCACGAAGCTTTCCTCGACTCGCCACGCCCACTCCCCAAGTCAACTGCGTCTTGTATCCGGAGCATTCGTTGCCGACTTCCAGACACTGCGAGCAATACGGCCTCCTGCGATCACACTTGACGTTCCTCTTGGTGCAAGTGAAGCAATCATCCGCAGCGCCGCCGGCAGGAGCGCGTCTCCTCCGCTTGCGCACCGCGGCAGCATCAGCCTTGGGATTTGAGGGGGTAGGTAATGGGACAGTCATGTTATGAGTGTCCAGGTGTATAGTAGTTTGCGAGATTGCTGTCCAGGAGGTCAAAGGTAAAAGACAGGAGCGGACTGCAGACTACCAGTAGGAGCTTTTCGGACCGGGAGGGATCGAAGGGACGGCCGAGGACAGGTTCGCGGAGAGGATAGGAAACGTCAACGGCATGAGATCTCGGGTGTGGATGAGAGCGAGTTGATAGGGGAAATGTTTGCTAGGGCAGAGTCGACACGCAATGGGGAAGGGCGAGGTAATGGGATGAAGAAGGAAGGGGATCGGGAGATCATCAACCATTAGATGTTGGCCCTTTATGATGGTGATATAGTGCGTTGCCAGTGGGAAGGGGCCGGCCGTAAAGTACACAACTCGCATTCGTCACGGATAACATCTAAAGTGAGCTACCGTAAGGTACGAATGTACAACCAGGATCACTTATCAAGCAGGGGTCCATATAGAAAAGCCGCCGGGGAGGCAAACTGCTAAGAGATCAGAAGGTGTGTGTGGGCTGCGGAAACACATGAGATGATGGAGGGGTAGCCAGCCAGGAGCCCCGGCTTGACTGGATACACTCGCAAACTCGCGACTGAACAATGGGGGACGAAGAGGTACATAGACCACTCGGGGTCAAGGTTCAGGTGATCGCACCCACACGGTGGAGGTGCAGATAGCCCATTTGATCGTGAGTGAGCGAAGAGGGCAGCTAAACCATCTGACATAGAGATCAGGACGGGGACGCGAGGAAGGAAGAATATGAGCCTACCATTCGGGACACTGTCTCCGATGGGCGTCCCCACGGACATTAACTGCTGCATCTCTGGAAGAAGGCCTGACAGTTTGGTGCGCTTGAGGATGCGAGTGTTGCTGCGACTGAAGGTGGATATCACGATGGCAACCTTTGCCGTTAGCCGTAACCCTGGGATGGCAGGCGACAAGGACATGGATACTCTGCACAAAGCATCTGTGAAGAGACGCATCGCCGGTATGGTACGCGGCAAGGATGACTTCGGGGTGGGGCTCTCGATTTCAGGTGAGCGCGGTGGTCCTCGGTGTAAGCAGGGGTTGATAGTTAGGAGGGCTTGAATCCACCAGCACCCGCGCCCACCTTGTTGTTTCCCACTTGCACGAATGAGGGCAGCCGATGTCCCTTTTGACTTGCAGCTCAGTGTAGCAGAGATGCGGCATATCCCTGCGGCAAAGACATATGCATAGATACCGCCGACATTGTTGGTGCAAGAGGTTTAGTAATACCGGCCGCTGATTGGGACGGTGCCGGCGAGTACCAAGAATGCTTGAGGCTAGGAAAACCGTATATTGGGCTTGCCAACTACGATCCTGCAAGGCTAACAGTGCTAGGATTCCGGAGCGACTTTGATTGCTCATCCCGGCTTCTGAGCTCAGGAGCCAGTAGCTGGGCTGCACTCCTCTCGCCTCTGTATATGATCATCGTGGCTTGTTGCTGAGCAAAAACTCCCTAGCTTAAGGCGACTTATTCGCCTCGTTGCCCCTGCACCTCAAGTGGCTATGATTCTTGGCAGCCTTCTCGACAGGCAGTGCTTTCTGGCACTGATTCATCGACATCCCGCTGAACTCAGCTAGGGAGTGGCCTGTGCTATCTTCGAGGTCATTGAGCATCGACCACCTGGGAATCGTTTCTGATCCCTGTGGGGTAGGCGTCTTCGTGTGGTAGACCTGGTCCACCAATGCGGTCCAGGTTATCGAGATGCTTGCTGGCAGGCTCTGGAAACCATTTGCCAGTTCCTGGGTCTGGAGTGGTGTCCATATCTAGAGAGGGGCATGTGGGACAGGGAGCTTGAGGCATCGTGATTTCTCACTATGTGGTGCCGCCTTACGTAGTGCTCGATCATCAAGATGCTCTACCTCGCAGAGTTGCAAGCGTGGGGGCACCATGGCGCTATTTCGAGAGCACTGCAGAGAAGAGGCACACAACCTCCTTATGCCCGTCGAGCTGTCATAAACAATGCGCATGTGCAGTATGTGGTCGTTGGATTTGGCAGATGATCGTGCCTCGGTGTTTGGATTGGAGTACAGTGTTCTTGAAATGGGAATGAATCATCGTCATATCTGACAATTTGCATTGTTATGAGTTCCTTGCTGTCGATAGAGCATCTCAGCTGAGATGGTGAAAGCTGTTGTTGTGACCGGTATCCGTATATTGGTCGGATTGGCGTCCCTCGCTCTCAGAAGATGCGCTAAATGCCAAGCTGACCGGCTGGCTCCGTCATTCCTCAGGACAACCTGAGGCCAGTAGTGTAGATCAACAATGTGGTCCCATACCTGACGAATTGCTGGTTGCGAAGGACGCACTGGCTGATATTGGGGGGGGGGTGTACTAGAGACTTCGACTAAGCTTCGAGAACATCATAGTGCTGTAGCGGCCGTTGCATCTGCGCCAGCATCAATGGCGTTGTGGTTGGCGCCTAGTTCAAGCCACCACCAGCCTGCCAGGTCACCACGGCACGACATCGACACCCAATTCGAGACCCCCGCTTTTAACACAAACAGCTATTCCCGAAGGGGCTTTCAACGCCGACGCTGTTGCTGCTGCAGGCGACAGGCGGCTGGCGGCTAGCGGCTGGCCAAGCTTCGTGAAATGCTTGTCTGCTGTACCTGGACGGTGTCCTCTTTTGTGGCGGCGCTGGTGACCCCATCGACCTGCTCTTCTATCCCGGGACTGATTGTGGTTTGTGAGATGTGAATGCAAAGTGGAGCGTGGTTCATCCATGGTATCGTCCGTCCCATGTTGCTTGAGCTAGGCGGGCCGGAACTTAGCGAAGCAAATGCCCAAGCATCGATCGCGATCCTCTCGCGCGGCGGCTTTAGCCTTCTGACTCCGGACTCATATTTCAATCCGACTCCAGGCACTATGACTCGTCAAGTTTCTCAACGCCTGGTCAACACTCGGATCCGTAATTCTTTTTCTGTTCGACATAGTTGAAGGGAGCGTGTATGAAAAGAGGAGAAAGCACATCAGCCTCCAGCATCTGTGTTGCAAGCCTCATTACTCGTAATTGATGATGGATGGGCCCAGCCCGTCAGCCTCGGTTGTACGGGTCCGTACGTACCTTAGTTCTCGATGCAAGATGGTGAAGAACGGGCAAGGACCGATGTATTCTGTACTCTCATTCTCCACCGAGATTAACTAGGTAGCCCCATGGCGTTGTGATGTGCTAGTACCGATGTGCCAGGCTGGCAGGCTGGAACATTTTGAAGCAGGTCGTGGACGGGTGCGGTGCCGGATTGTCCCCATCGTTCTCCGCTTTGCGGTGGCTCTCGACGGGCTGTTCTACGCCCGCTTTGCCGGCGAGGTGGGCTCGTCGAGGCCATGGTTTTGATCCTGATGATCCTGAGAGCGCCGTGATGCGATTAGCTTCAAGACCAACTCGGTATACTGCATACCTGGGTAACTTGTGAATACTGTAGACAACTGGGTAGATTCCATACTGTGGCAGTAGTCAATAATACCAGTATCCTCGAGAGGGAGAGAGATCCCTTCAAGACCCAGATATCGGGAAATCAGTGCCCGAGTGGTTCAGAGTGTTGCTTCTGCGGCCCACTCCGGTGTTCTCATCTCCAGCTTCGCAAGAAGCGTGGGAAGAGGGCAGGAGCGATCTGTTGACCACATCAAGGGTCATCACCGAAGTATCTAGGTATCTAGGAACTCAGATACGTACACTGCCCAGGTGTCTACCTGGGTACCTACCTACCTACCGAGGTACCTAGGTAGGAAAGCTGATTGCCGAAGTACCTGGATACCTAAAGTAGGTGCGATACAAGGCACAGCCACATAGCAAACATTCCAAGGTTGTTCCTTCATGGTATTTGATCTCTACGGGCTTTGGCCGATTCTCGTTGCGCCGACTGGAACAACAACACTCGCAGTTCAACGCCACAAATGCCCGTGATCACATGCTTATTTCGCACTGGGACTTCTTGTCCACGGTCCACCGGTCATGCAGATTCCAGTGTGTGGACACAGTAGGTAGCTACCGTAGCGGAAATCAGTTGATGCCACCTCGTACAACATGTAGGCTCAACTGTCCAGGACGATACCATCGCTATTATCGCCCCAATCTAGCCACTGCCGGATCTTGGCGGACCTGACAGCTTCGCTGCAGGACATCCATCCACCTTGGACCTCGGGTGCCGCAGCTAAACAGCTACACTAGTACGGATACGCTACCCAGGTAAGTACTTTAAATACTTAGGTAGGCAGGTATCTCGTCCTCTCCGCCCTGCTGCATAACTACTTAGTATTTACCTAGGTACTCATTACGAAATACTGCATCCCGAGGTCCAGTGCAATCGTAGCCGACCGCCGCCCACGCAATATCGCCTGCGCTTGACACTGCCCAGGTGCGGGCAGCGCTCAGGGCTCCAGGACTGCCCAGGGGATCTAATGCCTGGCCTCTGGACCTCGGGACAGCAATCTGGACACCCAGAATACCCCCGGCGCAAGTCTCCACCTAGAACGTGTTTACCACCTGTTGACCACCTGTTAACCATCTGCATTAACGACCCCTCCAGTCCCTCGCCAAAGTCATCGCTGGAAATGATGATTTTGATCAGTGCCCAGGTGCTCTACACTACCTAGGTACCTACCTATATACCTAAAGTAGGTATGGATACACTATGCAATCCGACTACGTCCGTACCGAGGTGGGGGTCCCCACGCACGCATATCTTGACGTCGGTTGGGTTCCCTTCTCCTCCAGATGTCCCCGCCTTGGACCCTCTTTCCTTCCCCACCGCGCGCCTTGACGCCAATCCTGCAGCGACAGTCGCTAATTTACACTCACATTCACATTCACCTTCACATGAGGGACATTTTGGACCGCCTTTGCACTGCCCAGGTGATTTCTCGCTGCTGGGCAGCCCTTTGTCTCGCCTCACGCGCTAGAACGACCGAAGGCTGCGTGGAAGCTTACTCAACACCCTCCTGTTCTTTTTTTTTCCACCAGCGAGAGAGCAGACTAGCACTCGATACCGCGCCATCCCGCTCTAGTCACGCGGGTGAGAGATCACTTCGCAGGCCACCAATCGATTCCCGTCCTGCTGCATCTCCATCCTTCGACCTCTGTCCGTGGCGGTGGACGAGCAGTTCGTGACGTGACCAACTGCAAGCCATACTTTGCACACAATGTGACAGTCTTTCCGGCATGCGGCGTCGTAACACGAGATCTCTCTCAGCTGTCGTGATACCTGTATCTAGCTAAAGCTGGATGTGAGCTCATCGCAGAAATTTCTAGCCCGATCTCTTGGGTATTTGCCATACACAGACACCCATACACCCATACACCCAGACTTCGCTGGCCCTGTGGCGTCGCCCTGTGACGCACAGGCTGCAGTCCCATTTACGTTCCTGATTCGCTCGCTGCAAAGGGTCCAATAATGGAACGTTGCAATCTTGAGCCTCTGGTATGTTGGAGCTGGTCAAGCCCAGGAGGACATTCCCACCAATGGGAGACTGGATCTCGACGTCACTGGTCGAGATCATATTTCACCATCTAAGCCAGGGCGTCTTCTGCCTCCGGTATAATTAGCCTGTCAAGATGGTCAAGCCATACACGTCAAGCATATATTGAAGAGGGTCAGAGGAGCCAAGCATGGTGATCGACGAGATCGTCGCCGCCAGCGGCGACGATCTCTACATCCGGGACTCGCCGCGGTCACTAGGTCTATCCAGTGGTTACTGTCTACGCACCGCTACCACATTGATCGAGCCAGACTCCGGACGCCACGAACGGGCGCTTCAGCCGGGCGCGTCTCTATTGGCAAGGCTGCGGGTGAGGCTCATCTACACTACATCTATGTGAGCATGCTACCGAGTAATGGCGATCCTCGTCAAGTAGCGACCTCGTGGCCTCGTTGGCCCTTCGGAAGGCTCCATACTTCACGCTTTGCACGCTTCGGCATTGAGGTTTCCGAAGCCCCCACAACGGAAAAACAGCAGACGCAATACAAATTCTGTCACACGAGCCGTGTAGGAGGACTATATTTTCGCGCATCAATGAACCTGACATGCAATCGTGGGAACCCTAAGAGGCATGCTTGATCCTCCTGGCGTCTAGTGGTGGCATACTCGACCAGAGGCACGTTCCGCGGAGCAACTAAGCGTGGCTGAAGGAAGACCCGGGTACAAGAGGAAGTCATTGCCTGTATGCTGGGTGATAGACATCGGCCTGGCTGGCAAGTGCCTTCCTGAAAGTCTACTAATCAATTTGACCCTCCATTGGTCATATTAAATTTACCCCCATCACGTTGTTGCTTGGCACTGCAGTTTGCTAGCTTCGGCAGTTTTCCTAAGAGTGGCCGAGGATTATGTCGCACGAAAGTGTCTCGCTGGGCAGTCACACAAGGCGACAATCTCGGCGAATATCTAGTGGTAGTGTGACCGCTCGTCTGACTACCGCTACAGCCTGGTGGGGAGGCGGCTTCAGCTGTATTACCCGAAATGGATGTCTACCTGCATTGCGGCGCACTTTGCGAAGCTGGTGGCCCACTTGAATATATCATTAATATGATATCTCACTCCCTCGACCATTCTCACAAGCTTTTGGTTCGCAGATGGCACTGGGCTATGAAAGCTATAAGACCTATTGGCGTGAAGGCTAAGAGTCTCATTGGGCCTGTGCCGCTTCCGTTCTGTGGATCCATTCTCCAGCTCCCGACCAACCTTGTGAGTTCCTATGTGGCTCCATGGCGCAGGCTGCCTACCTGAACATACGGCAGCACGATGGCGGGCAATGGGAAGATGTCAGATGGACGCCGGTATTGACGTCCATCTCGCCGCCATGCGGAATTGGCCACTCCTGAGCGACGTTGCACGATATCTGGCACTACTCTCGGCACAATGCAGGATCTAGCCGAGCAGACGAGTTCTATGGTAAGGACACGAGGACACCTGGTTGCACATCAAGATCTGGCAGAGGTTCCAATAGCAGGATGTGGCTGGCTGGCTGTCAGCGGCTAGCCAAGGCGATCTTTCAGCGGGTCCGCTGCTTTGTGCAAGTGCCATATGCAACGAGCTTGCGATCACTATGCCAATCGTGGACCACTCATACAATGATGCAGTACCAGGCGACGAAGGCCGTGGCTCTCTCCGTGTGACGAGGCAGGACACAGATGGTATCATGCGTACCATTATTTGGTCACCTTCCCGCAAACAGTCCTGGCAACTCAGCACAAGGTTCTCGCAAAGCCAGTGCAGGTAGCAGGATGGTCTTTCGAGAGCCCAAGGACCAGATCAGGCGTTGGGCACCCTGGATCTTGGAAGCCAGCTACCATCATGAAGCATCTTTATTTCCCATGACAGGAACGGGATTTGGAAGTCTTCAACCACTCTCAAATTCGCAAAGAGGCATAGCCGCTATAATCGCGACGAACCTGCTCTGGTAATGTGCGGGCTGGGCCGACGTTGCATGTGGGGAGTTCGCCCTCCACGCTGCTCCACCATTCCTCCCTGAAACTTTACCTATAGCCAACTGGACGAGACTTGAACATGACCGCCGGCCAAACTCTAATCAAGACAACCGGCTCCTTCGGAATCGAAAGTGGGCAAAATGGAAGTGCGGCTTTGTGTTGCAGCTCATCTGCACCTGCCCTCAACGAGGCAAGCAAGGAGTGAATGCCTAGCTCCCTCCCCCCGCTGGCCGGTGTATAGTATGTTAGCAGCAGATCGCTCGACCAGTTGGTCGTCAAGGGTCACTCTTCACGATGCCATCCCAGCCATCCGGAAGTGCCATCTCGTGTAGACATCGCATCACAACGGGCGAGCAGCGGATGAGGAGGCCCATGTCTACATACATCGCATTGAGGATTTTCTTACTATCAGCCCCTCCCCAACTTGATCCTCCTTTGTTATGCTCACGGGCTCTCTCCCTCACTGTCTGTTTCCTCTCCTTCAAGTTATTGGGATACAATCAAAGCATATACTGGAGGCTCTGAATGCCCGTTCCTTGGCAAGGATATGGCCAGGAAACCACGGCTCGTCCATTGACCTGTCCAAGCCAGCCAGCCAGCCAGTAAGCAAGATCTGCTACCTCTCAGAACAATAGCCTTCAATGTCAACAAAACATCATCTGGGACTAAGGTCAAAATGCCCGCGACCGTCTTTTGCTCGAGGTGAGTACACCCACCTCGACTGGTATACAGAAGCTCTAGCCTCTACTGCAGCGCCTACCTACCATGTTAGAGATGCGAGTAATATGCTGCAGCGTGCACGGTCTAGACGGCAGCTGCTTGATACGAGGCGATGGAGCGAATGGATCGGCGCCAAGCTCGGTGCTGGGTGAGTGGACAGTGGGTTACATTCACTTCCGGAGACTTTATCCATAAGAACTTTAGGAAAAGATGCATGGTATGGGAGACCGGGGTCTCAACGTCGTTTGATGATGGCCGAGCTACAGACACGGACTAAACATGTGATATGTGTCTTATAACGCAGCTTGATTCATTCGGAAATTCCGGTTCTGTTGTCACCCTACAGAACTTACAGATCACGCCCGCGACCCGAAACACCATAAGTCTCGCGCTCAGCCTCATCACACGCACTGGGAGTTGAGTAGCTACCTAGGTATGTGGTCATCTTGTCTTGGGCTGGAGACAGGCCCGTAGTCAGGAGTCGATTCTTGCGGACAATCGAAGACTGCCTCGTTGCACGCCCGAACTGAGTGGAACAGAACCTATCCCTTGCTATCTACTGCACTCGGAGTGAGGGCCATCAGTTCTCTCGAGGCTGAGCATAGCCCCTCAGTTTCTCGTGTCTGGTTGATTCCACGGCCTATCCCCGAAAATCAACAGAGATCTCCAGGCACAATGAGCGGACGGACCCCTTAGACCTGCAGTCGCGGCGCGGCACAAACCATATTTCCACAGCAAACACCCCACACACACACCAACATCATCGCCAGTGACATCCCGTAACCCACCACAGAGGGGACGGCAGGCAAGGGCTTCCCACCCCTGCTCTAATTCCTGAAGAGATTCTCATCCACCGTACGGAGTACCTGGTCACTTGGGTACCATACTTCGGAGGCCCGAGCCCGCTGTGGAAGACGGCGTGGGTGGGTAATCCGTATTGCGCGAGTTGCATGCATGTGCCTTAGTATATTCCGCAGATCCCTACGCTATAAAACACATGTCGAATGTCTTTTCTTTTTTCTTTACCCGGGCCTCACAGGGTCCATCATCACCGCACGCTCAGGGTGCCTTTCTGGGACGTAGGTGGGGGTGGGTTTGACGGTCTCGCCCTCTGTATGTACTTATATGTATGTACGCGTGCTCTATGTATATGTATGGGAGTGGATACTCCAACCCCCTCCCTATCCCCGGGGTGCCCGGGCCCGATGCTGGCGTCGGCCGCCATGTACTGTTTCGTATCCTGCAGGGACGAAAGGCTATTGTTACAGGGGGGGTGGGAAGACGTGCTCTACACTACATACATGTGTCAGGTCCGAGGTATCATCGGGGCAGATGTCTAGAGTGATGGAGCCTTTCACATGGGAAGATCGGCATGCAACTACGTATTCGGCATGGCAGATCCATCTGCGAGGGTCCTGGCTAGGTAGGCGCTGTGACGAGGTCGTGGTGGGACTGACGATGCATGTGTAGAAGAGCGTCTTCGATATGTATAGATCGTTGCCCTGGCGGCGTTGGGATGCGAGAAAGGAAGACCCCTCACATCAGGAGGAGCCGGAGGAACACGATCGACCGCCGGAAACTTCTGGAGTAGGTTAATTCCGAACACCGAAGACGTCAAAGCATCCCGCAATGATACAAATGGGGCTGGCACAGCTGGGATTGTATGCAAACTTTGGTATCATTCTACTCATACATGGTAAATGCAGATATTAAGAAAAAAAGGAAGGGAAATAGAGAGGCAAAAAATCACCCGCCGTGGACACACATGCTGACCTTGGGACGTGGAATGCAGGACTGCACATGGATCGTATAAAGCGGGATCTCGCCACCAACTTGATCCGTCACTCAATTCATGTCCTGTCCCATGGGGCGCCTGCTGGGTTGTCCCCGAGCCAGATCCATCAAAGCCTCGCTGAGGCCGGTGTCTTCTCGGCCCCGACAAGCCTGAGAGCGCAGCAAAGACGGCATTAGCTCATGCCGTCCGTCCACCGGCCGCGTGTCGTCAGGCAGGGGGGGGGGGAGGACACCCCCACATGGGCATGGGGTACAAAAGTGGTTTGAGTCCCCTTTCCACTGGCTTACTCCTTCTTCTCGAGCTCTGCCTGGATGGGCTTCTCGAGGGACTCGGGCTTGGTGGTGCTGGCCCAGCGGCCCTTGACCTTGCCGTCCCTGCCGATGAGGAACTTCTCAAAGTTCCACTTGACCCTCTTCAGGCCCAGGAGGCCCGGCTGCTCGTTCTTGAGCCACTCGAACAGGGGGTCGGCCTTGTCGCCGTTGACGTCGACCTTGCCGAAGATGGGGAAGGAGACGCCGTAGTTGATCTGGCAGAAGCTCTGGATGTCGTCGTTGCTGCCGGGCTCCTGCCCGCCGAACTGGTTGCAGGGGAAGCCCAGGACGACGAAGTCGTCGGGGTGCTTCTCCGTGACGTCCTTGTACAGCTTCTCCAGGCCGGCGTACTGGGGCGTGAAGCCGCACTTGGACGCGGTGTTGACGATCAGGACGACCTTGCCCTTGTAGTCGGAAAGGGGCTTGGGCTCACCCTTCTCTGTGGGGCAGAAGTTAGGGCTGGTCAGCTACCTCTTCTGTATTATTGAATCGTTGATGCTGTGCTTCTTGATGGGGAAAGGTGGGTGATCGTCGCAGTGCGAGGATGTGCATTTACGGGGTGAGAGTCATCCAATTCGACGCGTTGCCGTCGCCATCGCTGGAAGGTGGACGACGGAGATGACAACGGCGTGTTGTACTTATGTAGTGGCCGCATTGCATTGAAACATGTGAATTGAAGGGCAGGAGATACTTACTGTCGGCGGGCTTGAAGTCGTAAATGGTTGTTGCGGAGGCCATGGCTGCGAAATTGCGCCGTGTACTAATGTATGGGGAAGGTTGTTTCTGCGGTGGTTGAAATGGTGGTGATGGCGCAGCTGTGGATCTTAGTCGCACTTGGCAGGTGATTGCTGTAGGGCTGAAGGTGAAGGGTTGTTGAAGATGACGATGTGGGAGGGAGGTCAAGGCGGTGGTGGGAGTGGGACGACTGGCGCAGAATCTGACAGTATTTGTACTACCGGTAACAGGCAACCTTCGGGTGACAAAGCAGAAATAGTTCAATAGTTGCATTGGGGCAATACAGACGGGAACGTAGACCAAGACGGATCGAAACAATCAGCCTCGGAACTTGCAAAATCTCGGCGGGCGATGAGGAGTTCAGCTTGTCCAGCTTTTGGGCGGTTGGGAGGAGGTCGACCACGGCATGTGATGGATTACCAAGCGAGTGGGTTTCCATCAATTGATATCACCTAAGGTATCCACTATGGTAAACCTAATGCTCCAGAGTTATTGTAAGGAATAGCGTTTGACGATCATTTCTTCATTCAGTTGGTGTTGTTGGTTATTCTAAGTTTGAACGGCGAAGCGAGGAAGGCCGTAGCCTAAAGGCTAGGCCTGGTGGTCCGTGCACCCTAACGGTGTGAGGGAAAGCGTGACAGTTATCATGATACCTGACTATGTACCGTACTGTCCTGAACTACCTAGGTACCTAGGTACCTAGGTAAGTACGGAATTGTATCTACATGTGGTCTGTATCTCTCGGCCCCCACCAGTACTCCCGAGGTTGTTGATAGCAAAGCCCCATATTCATACTCCTCACTTTCGATAAAGTTACTATGCATACTTCAACTTGTCCTGCTGTTGTGTTGATTTGCCCTAGGCAAATGAGTTTAGAAATGGCCAAGAGCTCGATTGACTTCTTCACGGCCTTAGAGTCTCTAGTCGCAGAGTACCTGGACGGACCCGCATAGTGTCAACTGTTATGCAAGGTTGTCTTATCCTCTGGCATAAGCGCCCGGTATCTTGGAGGGGTCCTGTGTCTTGTACTCCAGGGCCTGCTTCTCGCATCTTCCGTGAGAGGATACTATAGTACTTATTATAGACCCAGCTGAAGAGCCCACGTATTTCTTATCCGCCCAACCACAGGCCATCGTGTGGCCAGCCAACGATGCGACCGCTGTGTGCACTGACACAGTTTTTAGTTGAGTTGCAGCTCTGCCAACGTCCTGCCTGTGCACCGTGCACCTCGAGCAAGGTACTTAGGTACCCTGCGTCCCGCCCCACGTGCTGATAAGACTAATCGGATCTTATCAGTCTCAAAATTTCCAGAGTCTTGATGAAGTCCGCAGGTCAACCCATCCTGTTGCAAGCACAACCCCGTCATACCTACTTGATATAATCTACCTTCGAACGCACAATTGAACCGCAGCCATGGGTCGGGATCTCCAAAAACGCAAGAACAGGTCGTCAAGGCCAGTTGTCAAGCAGTCCAACAGGCTCAAGAAGCCGCTCAACCCCCTGGGCAACAGCCTGATCGCAAAGAACTGGTAAGTCCTTGATCCCGTCCTCCCCCTTCACCATCCCGATACCTGCACCACGGCTCCCCAGGCCCGCAGACCAGGCCTCACCAACGGTGAGAACCAGGGCGTTCGTCTCTCCGACTAACCCGACTCAATCGTAACAGGAACAAGAAGGAGACACTCTCACAGAACTACCGCCGCCTCGGCCTCGCCGCGAAACTGGGCAAGGCAACAGGTGGTACCGACCGCGCTGGCTCCACCGCAGGGGGCCCTACGGCTGCACAAGACCCCCTCGCTGTGACGCCCACAAGCGGAGCCAAGGCGCAGATCCGGACCGTCAGGGTCGAGCGCGACGCCGACGGCAAGATCACCCGCGTGCTGCACCGGCACAACCCCCTCAACGACCCGCTGAACGAGATCGAGGAGTCGGAGGGCGACGACGACGACAGCAACGACAACAAAGGCGACGAGTGGACCGGTGTCGAGGATGACGAGGACGAGAACAAGGAGACCAAGATTGTCGACCTCCTCGAGGAGGAGGCCAACCGGCCGACCGAGAAGCACAAGCGGCACCAGTCGGAGCGGGAACGCGAGTGGATCGAGAAGCTGGTGGCCAAGCACGGCGACAACACGGCCGCCATGGCGAGGGACCTCAAGCTGAACCCGATGCAGCAGACCGAGTCGAACATCAGGAAGAAGTTCGAGATCTACAAGGAGAACCTGAGCAATTGAGTCCTCTAGTGTCTCTCCACACAGGGAGAAGTGGAGTCGAGGAAGAAGCATGTTTTTTTTTTTTTTTGGGATAGTCGAGTCTTCTGCGGATACGTCTGAGAAGACACCGGCTTGCACGAGGTACTTGGCTGCATGAGGACGACGACCTTCTCTTCCTGGGGATAGCAAGGTTCCTTGAAGATCTTACAAGACCGTGTGGCTTCGGGACGGCTATGTCCCACGTTGCGTCTGGTGCACAATCTGATTACCTATTAGATCCTCTCGGACGTGGCGACGTCCATCCCGCGTAGCCCAATAACAGCCCGTCGTTTCTTGCCCGGTGATGAATGGGTTTCCACGGGCACGCACACAGTGCACGCCAGGGAAGGAGGAATGGTGCTACCATTCACAACATTCAGTGCAATGATCAGGGGCTTAAAGAGTCTACGAGGCGTTCGTCGAAGCCAACGAACGAGACGACGACGATGGAGCAGCAAGAAGACAGCCAGTCTACGGCCGTGGCCATTCGATAGCTTTATTATTCGTGGCGTTTGGCGTATAGGGAAGGATAATGGTAGCTCGCACAACGAGCAAACCCTGCACCGATGAATAAGAAGACAACAAACAAACTCTGCCTAGTTGGACCACACCTCGCATTGTTAGCATAGAGCTACTCGTTTCCATGTGCAGAAAAGTAAAGGAAAACGTGAACCCGCTCCTGGTATATGGGATATGATGGTGTATATGCCACTAATGAACATATTTGCCGAAATGGGGTTAGTCACATTCCTCAGGACGCCTACTTGTGACTACGATGTTTTCAAAGGCACATAACGTCGTAACGACCCCTGAAGTGTTGGCCTCGGACAGAACTTGTTTCTTGGTCTGGTGCCATCATCAAAAACACGACTGAGATTTCGAATCTCCATGGTATCTTGTACAGCTGTATGGACATGACATAACCGGCATTAGTTAGGTACACAAAAGGTGAACGCCTCCAACACCAGAACCGTAAGCCAGGGGGGTTGCGTGGCTTCCTGTTTGTTATAAGCAAAGACAATTCTTGCGCCGGTCGTGACCTTCCTCGTTGGTCGTCTATCCCGCAGATCCCTCGAACCCTCCATCACTGGCTTATACTGCAAAAAATACAGGCCGTTGGGACTATACAGTCATGGCCCCTTGTTCGTCGGCCACCGATTACCTTGACCTACCCCAGCTCGCCCCTCGACCGCAATGGGTGGGAAACCCGACACCAGGTAGACAGGAGCTGCGGGCGGGTGTGTAAACGCCGACTGTGATAGTCACTGTTGAGTCTTCCCAAAGTTTCTCACCGTCCCGATCACTGCACCCGACTGTAATCCGCCGAAGGGAACTGCGCGGGCCTGTCGTCATAGTCGTCATCCACCGGAGGCGGTGCGTATAGGTGACCAGAAGCAGGGACGGGCGTGGTGTGGGTCGAGTAGTCGCCGGGGTGGTCGAAGGCCGAGCTGTGAACGCTGGCGGCACCGCCGTAGGACGTGTCGACAGTGTAGCCGTTGAGGTCGAGGGGGTCGTGGGGCACGGGGAAGCTCGAGGCGCCACCACCTCCATAAGGCCCGGCGTTGAACTCAAGCTCGTCCTCTTCGCCATGCTCGCTCATGCCCACGGGGGCGTATGCCTCCTCGTCGATGGGTGCGGTCGAGAAGGCGGCCTTGTCCGGGTCGATGTTCTGTGCTCTTGGGCCGCGGCCAGTCTCGTAGCCGGGAAGGACGCCGTTGAAGTTGTAGTATCTGTGGGTCACGAGGGAGAGCGCTGTGGTGAGTGCCCAGAATACGCTGTTCATTTGGCCGCAGTGTCAGCTGGAGTGAGATCCTTGTGGAACCGCCCCCTGGGGCGCGGGCATGGTCTCGAACTTACGTCTCAAAAACGCCCAGGCCCACGATGGCTTTGCTCGGGCCGCAGGCGCTACCACACTCGCCCTTGGAGTTGTAGGACGCTTGCGTGGCGAAGGCGGACAGCCATATTATTGTGAAGAGGAAATCGACGACAAGCATGGCCTTGGAGTCGGCTATCTTGCGCGCGCGTGGGTATCGAGGGGCCATGATCAGGTATATCCAGGCCGGGGCGGTCAGGAAGCACTGCATTGGGAGGAGCCAGTGTTAGCCGTGTCTGATCACATACGAGGAATCAGGGAGGGATGGAGGACATACCACTCCGAAAGTCCAGCCATTGTTGGCATCGATATTGCCCCCCTTGAAGACTGCGATTTCAAGACACCAGATGGTGACGGAAATGACAATCTGGGCTATGTGAAGCACCAGCTTATAAAGTGGGATCTTCTCGTGATCGAACTCGAAGCCCATGTTGCCCCCTCTTCTCTATGGGTATCAAAAGGTATTAGATATGCGTATGGAGTATGAGTCCTCTGATGGAATGTTGTTTCTATGTTTTGGTCTTCGTCGGAGGCGTCAATATTGTGGGAGATAAGCACCGTGGTCTCTGCTGGGCGGGTCGGCAGAGGAACCAGAAATCAAGAATATCAAGGGCCCGAGAATCAAGGACCAAAGAGCACACTGCAGCAGTCTAGACAGGGCTAGCGCAGTTGCCCGATCCAGGTCCGGACGGACTGTGTGAGTAGTTCGTACTTGGTATATTTGGCGCCGCGATCACTCTCGACTCGACAGGCAAATGGAGAGGTGGATAGATGGGCACGTTGCTTTATGCGGACTGCAATGGGGAGGGCAGGTTGGTAGACCAACGAGTGTTGAGTCTAGGAGAGAAGGATGGACGGATGGATGGATGGATGGAGAGACGGGAAGAAAAAGGAGTATTGAGGTGGTTGGGTATGACTTGAGCCGAGTCGACTGCGATTGCCCAGGTTTGTAGTCTTCTACTTGCGGATTCGTGTTGTTGACCGCAGACTGCCAAGCCACACACACGCACGTACCTACCTACGGTGCTAGGTACGCACCCTGCGCTCTTCCCAGTGCTGGGTGCTGGGTGCTCAGTGTCTTCAGGTCTTCAGGACAAGCCAGCAAAAGGCGCCCAGCCACATTGTATAAAGGACGGGCGGAGCGCTGGCACTTGAGTGGTCCAAGGAACCCATGCAGAGGACCACAAATGGGCGGAGTCTGCGTGCCTAAGCGCCCAATCAACAACTGGGCCATGATCACGACCTGCAGCAGCCCAGCAACCCAGCAGCCTCCGCGCCCCTCCTCCTGCAGCGAGCTGATGTCAATGTCAATACGCAAAGGTCCATGGCAGTCTGGAAGCCTGCTTCAGATATCCCACCCAAGAAACCTTACAGGTGTAAACAAGAACGAACATCAACATTGCATCCCCCAAGTTATCCAAGCCAGCAAGGTAAGGTAATCAAGGTACCGTATTTGCAAGAATACACTACGTACGAATCACCCCGCCCACGTGCCCACATATTGCCAGCACCCTGGTCCTGGACCCTTTGAGCATTGCGTGTGTGCATTGTGTCGTCATTGCCAAATCCATACCTACCTACTTAAGTAGGTACTTAGTAACTATACTATGTACCTATGTACCATTCCAACGGTAAAGCAGTTGGCCTCCTGGTGATTTGCCGTCACCGTTCTCATCTTCAACCCTTTCAACCTTGGAACGTACCTACTTGCACATGCCCATGCTTGAATCCCATATTTATCACGGATAATCAACCACTCAGCCACTCACCCGTCCAACTCGGAACCTGGCTTCAGAGCCACAACCCACAGGGGTTAGAGGGGATGATTGACAGGGCTGCAGGAGACGTCGGTCGGGAAAGTGTCCAGTCGTCGTTTGATGTGGCGGTGCCAGAAATAGATCGCCATCCAGCAGCCTATGATCGGCGGCGGCCGCCAACACCCACGCGGTCTGGTCAGTTCCAGCTCTGGCCGCTTGGTAAGTACACTACAACGGCCACAAACGGCTTTTACTCATGGACGGGTTGGCGTGAATAAAGACAACGGGACGGGCCGTTGGGAGCTTACAAGCCTAATCGACCCAGTGTCGGGCCGGTGCGTAGGGCAACTCCTCGTGCATGTCTCCCCACCACCGATGATGGTCGAGAATCGAACCAGGAGGTCTGCAGATGCCTTTCACTATCGCAAGGTGGTCTATTCATACTTCGAGTCTGGGTGCCTGGTACACGGCACGGAATCGAAGCAGCCGAACACCTATCCCGTTCTTTACCTGCATGGAAGCAGCCATTCATCTCAGCAACGTGATGGTCAGCGCGCCATCATTGTGGCCCTTTATAGTTTCTCCTTTGGTCCGACCAGCTCTTCGACATTGACAAACTGATAATAGAAGTCCAGGCTTTGGGGGTTTGCCAACGTCCCACTCGGCTTGATTGTGTGGCCCGACACGATTTGTTTCACCGGAAGCTCTACCTTCTTCAGGTTGATGGTCATCTGATGTGGCACCGTTCCAGTTAGCCGACCCTACACTGGCCCGGGTATAGGGGGTCAAAATATCTCCTTACCGGTATCTCCTTGGTCTCGAAGATGTACTTGGGTACATGGCGCCTCGACAGGTCCTTCCTGATGGCCTCCCTGACCTCATTGGCCAGGTCCCTAGTGTACCTGTGCCCCGGCTTCATCAGCAAAAACAACAATACACTCTCGTCCTGATCCCTGGGTCTTCTCTGCCCAACACAGAGCGAGTCTTGTATTCTATCGGCAAAGTGCCTCTCTACGACCGAATAGATCTCCGCAGAACCAAACCGGACACCCGACGGGTTCAATACACCATCGGCCCGGCCAAGAAAAATGAGGCTTCCGGTAACAGGGTGAACTATCAGTATACGGGGGTCAGTGAGATGTATAGAGCAGAAGAGGATGACATCCTGAGCACACACTCCTGAGGCATAGCCCATCTTTATTTCGAGACACAAGAGCACTAATCACGTGAACGAAAGGGTCAGTATTGAAATCGGGGTTGAAGCTTACTGGAGCAAAAATCACCATGCGCCCAGACTCCTTTGAAGCGGTTGAAGTATGCGCTGTGGTACTTTGACCCGGGGGTTGCGACCGGCTCCTTGTCATTCCAAAAGCGACAGGGGATGTTTGGGAACGGGATCGCCGCCACCAATTCCCCAGGAAATCCGTGTGGCACTTCCTTTCCTGGGCCGTCTGGAAGGGTGGCATCATAAATTCGAGCATCGGTGCCGAGAGATGGTCCCTGAGTGCCTCCGACATATAGGGGTTCCAGGGGGTTGCATATACCGAAGCAACCGGCCTATACCAGATAATGAAAGGTTCATCAGTCCGTCCGAGCATAGGGTAAGAGTCACACCTGGG
>LKEB01000084.1:106835-134172 GCA_003795295.1 Cytospora leucostoma
GCGCGAGAGCTTACAATATCGGTGCCACCACTGATATTCCCTAGTTGCGTGTGCTTCGGGAAACCTCTATCATAAAACCATTCAAACAGCTGCTCAGATAGTACCATCCCGGTGCAGGTGACTACCTTCAACCTGGACAGATCGACCATCTCCCTGGGGCTCAGCCCATTCTTCGCAACTTCGAACAGCCATCGCGGACTCGTGCCGAACTTCGTCACGCCTTGCTCACCCAGGATCTTGATGAGCACCGTGACGTCGGGCTGGAATGGCGACCCGTCATAGAAGACGGATCGTGCCCCCCACATCAGCAACCCGGCATTGGCGACGTACATGATCCACCCCGTCGTCGTGTACTGCAGCCCGACCGTCTCCGGACCCTGATCTTCGTGCAGTCGGCCCTCCTTGTAGTAGGACACCATCAGGCCGCCGACCGAATGAGTAATGGCTTTGGGCATGCCCGTCGTGCCCGAGGAGAAACATATCAGCGACGGCTCGTGGAAGGCTATGCGGACGAAGTCCGGGGCTGGCAAGCTGGTGCTGTCGAGGAGTCGGGCGAGTGTCTCTGCTTTCGGCACAGAGGTGATGTCGCGCGGCTGGGCGAAGCGCGGGATGGAGATGAGGCTTGCGAAAGCGTCGCAGCCTCTCATGCCATCCACGATTTCGATCATCTTCTGCCGAAGGTCGACAACCTTCCCGTTGTATAGGGCTGCATCGTCGACGAGAATGAGCTGACAGGGCGCATAAATAGTCAGCTCAAATACCCGACTGGGAGCATTCACGCAATGCAAATGCCTACCTTTGGATCCACCTGCACCGTCCGTTGCAGTATGCCCTTCACGCCCATATCGGTGGAACTACTCGAGAATATGGCACCGAGCCAGTTCGTCGCCACCCACACCACAAACGTCTCGATGCTGTTGGCCGCGACGACCACCACGCGGTCACCCTGCCTCACGCCCTTGGTGTGGTACATGGCGGCCGCCAACCTCGCCGCCCTGCTCCTCAGCTCCGCCCACGAGCATTCCCGCAGCTCGGACCCGCCCTCCCGGACCTCGGTGATGGCGATCTTGTCGTCCTCCTTGTGGAGCTTGGACCGGTGGTCCTGCGGGTCGGTGGCCCGGCGGGAGTAGAGGACGTTCTCCGCGAAGTTCAGGTGCACGCCCTCGAACCACCGGGGTACCTGGTCGATGGTGGCCGACTCGTCGACGACGCGGGTGTAGGTGCCGCTGTGGATGTAGCTGCTGAACCGGAAGAAGTGAGACCAGAACTCGGAGCGCTGTGTTAGGGAGTAATCGTGGAGCTGGCGGAAGGTCTGTAGGCATGGTTAGCCCTTGTGCTGTGAGCTGTATCTCCGAGACGTAGCCATCGGTCAGATGCCACACGAAGTCCGGTCTTGGGGCAGAGCAACCACTTATATTATTGTGCAGACCGTTGTATCAGACACTTGTGGTAGTTCTTCGTAAGGATCCAGCAAGATATATACATATCTATGTGTGTGCCATAATCTGGAACTCTGATCCAGACCTTCCTCTCTCACGAAATCAATGGGATTGGTGCTTCGACATGTGATATCAGAGGCCCGAATGGTATCTCACCTTCAGATCCCGTCCACTCTTCGCATTGATCTCTTCCATGAATTTGTACATCAGGGTACTCTTCGGGTCGGGATGTTCCCAGAGCTTCCGCGGAACAGCGACGTTGTTGGCCATCTTGGATGACTGCCTCTTCCTTCCAGCAAAACGCTCTTTTATGACCAGTATCTCTGGTTCTTGGAGGAGCCTCTTGGGATTCGTGAAATAGGTACTTTCCCGCACAAGGATCAATGGTCAATGGAGGATGAGGGAAAGACTGGCATCGAGAGGGGTTGCAATGGGTCCGATGTCCGGAGTTGACATTGGGGAGTGGCCGCCTCAGCATCCGCCTCTTCCCCAAGGCGTCTCGGCTGCGGGGTTTTGACTCAAGGAGAAAATATAGTAGTACTACGCAGAAAAGTATCAATATTGTAACCTGGTGGGCATGACAGGCATCAACTTCGGAAGCCGTCATAATGCCCAGGCCCATGAACAATGCTGGTCCTGCGATGATCATGACATCTTCACACAACGACCACATGCTTTTCGACTGGTCGTAAATATTATTATCTATTGCTATCTCAGCTGAGAGACGTCGAAGCAATATTGAAGCACCTGGCGATAGTTCGCGTGGTCAGCCAGTGTGGATATCGTTAAAACACAATCAGCTATACTCCGTAACCGTCCCACGAAGCCGGAACACACCCATGAAACACAACCTCGTAAGTACAGTGCATCGCATCGTATAAAGAACACTTCGGCCACCTGGCCCCTTCCCTCCTAAATTGCCATATCCCCGCTAACAGCAGAGTCATCCCTCCATGACAAAACTCCCCGAACGCATACACTAACAATAAGAACCAAGAACCGCGACTGCAGGAGCGCGGAGCATAATTAGAGATACGCCTGCCAGAGTGCGTCCATCATGGCCAAGTTGATGGGGTTGACGGCTTTGCTGATCAGGTCGATAACCGTCTGGTTTGCTGGGAGCGCGCCCTCAGGAACGGTCGCCAAGCTCACAGCCCTCTTCACTATGAGATCGCAATTTGTCTGCACCGTTTCTCTCAGATGACTCTCGGTAAGGTGCGCAATCCTGTGGCTGCTCGTGAACCAGAACGTGACCTCATCACGCACGAACAGGGTGAGAGCATGTTCGAGCTCGAACTCTGGCTCGGTCAGACACCTCGCGATCGCCATGATGGAGCATCCGAAGACGCCCTCCGTGGCTAATGGACCCATGAGCGTCTGCAGATTTGGCGTGAGACGGAACGGCACATGTTCTGCCGTGGCGAAGTAAGGTCGGGTGCCTGTCATGAATGACAGGAGTTCAGAGCTCCAGATATTGCCGGTTCCACGCGCGACGTGGATCTTTTGCGGGTACCGTTTGTCGATGAAGAGAACGTACGTCATGAAGGTGAGTGCGGCCAGCTGATAGGAGAAACGGCGCTTGAACAACCAGAAGTCGGCATAATCGAAATACGTCTTCTGGAAGAAATCAAGAGCGACGGTACGGGGTACCCATTTCTCTTGGATGGCGTTCATGATCTCAAGTCGCGCAGTAGCACTGTGTTCGCCCGCCTTCTGCTGTGAGAGGTCAGTCATGTTTCGCTTGAAATCTTGTACCGACTCTCGCACGGCAAGACTTACTCCCTTACTGGACTCCCCGAGCGCACGGAGCTTGTCCATGATGAAGAGAACAGGATCATCCTTCGAGAGACCATTTCGCCTACAATGGTCCTCGAAGACACCCTGGAGTGTGATGTATGAAGTGTCCTCCTGCACTATCCTTATATGTGGGGCGAGGGGCACCATCAAGGGTAGGGTGAATTGCAAGTCGCGACGACGGCTCTCCTTCTTTCTACTTAGCCTCTGGTTCAGCTGCCGGAAGAGCTGAACAATCCTCTCTTCTCTTCGACAATGCCTGGCTGCCGGATGTTGGACCGCGAATGGGTGGATGCTGCCATCGTGGCCTCGGATCTTCAGACGGCGATGAGACATGCCAATTGTGCGAACCAAGTCGACAGTGGGGATGAAACGTTCTATGCGGATGAAGTCCTGGTTCTTGTCCTTGAGCTGCAGATACTGACCTGGAACTTCAACCTCGTCGAACTTTTGATACTTGAACTCGCTGAGAATCGTCGTGTATGCCTCCAGCGACACGTGCGAATTGCGCCTGTCCAGCTTCTCCTCGAATTTGTCTCGCCACTTCCGCAATTTGTGAATGTATTCGTACATCGTAGGTTTGATGAATACGAAGTCTGCCTCAAAGGTCTTCCGGATGTGGGCTGGCAATATCGTTTCCGCGAAACGGGTAATATTGGTCTCCGTTGCCTGAGGTAATTTTGTGCCCTTTGCGTACGAAGTAGGCATGCGACTGACATATGCCAGCCCGTCATTGAGGAGAGCTACGATCAGCCTATACGCATCCTCATCCGGTGGACACTTGAAATGCTTCTGGATCTGATCGACCATCGTCTCCATAGAAAGTGCCAGAAGTGGGAAGGCCGTCTTGAGCTGGGACATAATCTCCTCAGTCAACTCCCATGGAAATTTCTTCTGACCAACCTCGCCTTGTCCTTGTTGCTCGCCTTGGGCTGGTGCGGTGCCATTCGGTACCGAGCCAGTCGGTGCTGGGGTCGGGGTCTGGGCTGCCGCAGAGCTATTGGTCTCGCCACCCTCTGTCTTCGCTTGAGCGTTGGCTTCCCCGTTCGCTGTGGCAGGTCGCGACCCTGTATTGCTATCTTGGTTCGCGGCCCCGATGCTCTCTTGTCTCTGCTGAGCTGGCGAGCCTCCAGGAACGCTGGCCGCTGCTGATTGTTGCCTCTCCTTCAGCTTCTTGGCCTCTTGATTCTTCTTGATGGCCATCATATCCTCCCTGCTGGTCCGCAATTGGAAGTAGAGAGCCTGAGGATAAGACCTGGCAATCTTGAGGAGAATGGAATGAACTCGCATTGCTTCCTTGTGACTGAGGCCTGTGAGCAATTGAGGAATGAACGTGATCCAGTACCAGGTTGGCGTGTCGCCCTTGAAGTCATCAAAGCCGGCCGATATGGTTCCGTTGGCATCATCCATACTCAGTAGCCACAGGATCCTGGCTATGAGCTTCCGTGACTTGGCGTTCTTGTAACTTCCGGCAGCCTGCAAGTATGAGGTAAGCGCTTGACGGGCAGCATTGAGGTCGGTTGGATCCTCCTTGAACTTTCTGTCGTTGAAACGTCCCCATTCGGCCCACGCCTTCGCTGCCCCAATGTCGAAGTACAATGCAGTGCCATAGGCATTGTCAGCATCATCCTTGTGGCTCAGCTTCTCGAGGAACATGCCCTTCAGTGTGTAGAATTCTGCCTTCTGGGCGGGGCTGAAGTAATTGAGGTTGGTGTTGTTGATCACTTCCAACCCGCTGTTGAGCTCCTTCGGGTTCCGGTAGTGACACTTGGCCTGCTCCCTCAACTTCAAGAACGCTTCCTGTATCTCGATATTGGGAAGTGTGTAGATGCGGCCGAGTTGATTGATGCATACATCGGCAAGGTTGTGCTTCCGGGCAACATGAGCGAACCTGTTTATGATCCAAGCAGTCTCATGATAGCCACGGTAGGCAAAGGACGAGCCTCCTGCATTCTGGCCTTGTTGAGGCAACAATCCCAGGTAAGTCTGATTGATGAGACCAAAAATGTGTTGGCGCCAAGTGACCAGGTCCTGCCAGGCTGTGATATCGTCCCAAACGTTCGGAAGTCTATCGCGCCAACCACCCAGAAGCAGTTTAAGTTCGCTGGACTTGACATCGAGATTCTGTTGTGTGGTGCCGGCGAGACTGTTGCAAATGACACTCGCATCATGCAATTCAACCAATTGCTGGAAGTTTTGCAGTAGGGGAACGTGTGCGTGGGTTGGCTGCTTCGGCAACTGATGCCACTTACGTATTGCAAGTTGAATAGCCTCGTCCACGTACCTCTGGAAGTCCTGCTGAGTCTCTTGTTTCTGGTGAAGCTTGCGCAGAGACATGAAGGCCTGGAAGAAAGAGCGTCGTGGGGTGGGTGCGTCCATCAACCCTTTGATCATCGCATCAATGTGATCCCTATTTTCTTGCGACTGCCACATCTCCGTGTTGCGCCACGCACACTCCAAGAGGAGATCTTGAAGATGTTCGTGCTTAGCAAAGTCCTGAAGTATGTCCCATTGTTGCAGCTTTTGAGCACACAAGACCCAGTGATCTTCCCACAATGTGTATTCGGCTGAGGAGAAAGGCAGGGCGCCCGTCCTCGCCTTCACCTGGGCCACCTCGTACATCCGTTGAGCCTTGTCCCACATGCCATTCTGCTCGTATGAGAGGGCACTATTGGTTTCCAAAAATTCACATCTGCGACGCCACGTCCCGTAGAAAAAGTCATCCTCCTTCAAATTGGCGTAGATCTCAACTAGGGCGTTCAGGTTGCTCTCTTTGACTTTGGGAGGATCGGTAGCTTCTGACTCTATTGCGGCATGTTCAAGCTGAACAAGTGACGTGTACCAGGTATCGAAAGTCTGAGCAGCATACTTCAAGACGTGTGGTGGGATCCTGCACTCAGGGAAAGCCTTTGCGGCTCCCTTGAGCAAAGCTTGGATGACGTTAGGACGCTTGTCGAGTTGACGCTGATGGTAGTCCTTCGTTAATAAGAGCACCAGGCCACGTTTCAACTCCTCACGTTCCTCCCGGTTGGTGGCAGACCAGTACATTGGGAACAATGTCTCCCACAGCTCCTTTGCCAGGTTCGAGTCGATATGCTGGAGCTGTGTGAGTGGCTCAATGATGTCCCGGACTCTGATGTCACCTAGTTCAGACATGAATCGGCGGTGGTTTGCCATGAAAGCATCGTATTTGTCATCTGAGATCAATGTGGGTTGCCTTGGATCCTTGTTGTAGTTACCAAACACCCGAGAGGCTGGTAGAACCCGAAAATCGTCGTGGTGTAGGTGAATGAAGCTGTTCGCTTCGACGGAGCCGAGAAGCAGTTGGGAGGCCTGGGCCAGCCAAAATGTCTCGCCCAGAGTGTCCCAACTCTGCGTGTTGATGACATATAACAAGCGGGCGCTGGCAGTCTTAGACAAGCTCTTATCCAAGAGTGCCATGAAACGATTTCGCATGCCAACATCTTGCGCCCGCGTGCCTATCAAGAAAGCATGCTCCATGCGCACAGTCAGCTCGGTTCGGGTGATCTTTGGGTCCTCGTAGATACGAAGTACGAGATCCAGGTATTTCGTCAACATGGTCGGGTCTGCTCGGTGCTCAAAGGTCAACATCTTGTGCAAGACAGCTGTCTTCTCTTTGAGCGTGGGCCATGTTCCCTCTGAGCGGAAGATCCAGCCTTCAACCATATCCAATATTTTCTCGCACAGTGGAATATGTAAAGACTTCTCCACAAGCGTTGCCAGAACACTGAGGAATGGCCGTCTGTTATCTCCCAGGATTTCCATTCGCTTTGCCGTGATGTCGATTGCCTTGAGCATCAAGCCTGTCTGGATTTCGAGATCATAGTCGTCCAACTTGGCCGGTGCATTCTGCTCCGGAGTACGCGAAGGAGCATTCCCTTCGTGGCTTAAAAAGGTATAGTGGGAGACATGATCTCTCGCTAATTTGGATTGCAAGGATTTCATGATGGCAGGAATGTGAGTGTCGACGGCAGATGGTCGGCGGTTTCCTAAGGACCAAAGAATATTGATACCCGACACATAATTCGCAGCTGCCATGCTCTCGGTCGCGATGTTGGACAGGAAGGTAATAACCTCCGACGTCTGGGATTCGGGCTCAGCCTCGCCGTCAGCATCTTCCATTTGCACATCTTCCGATGCAGTAGGTACTGCGTCGAGAATCCTCTTGATAGTCGCTCTGATATCTCGGCCATCGTCATACTTGGGATCTGCCATGTGGAGGCAGTCCTGCAGTTCTGGGTTCTCAGACCGCAGGCACTTCTCCAATATCTTCTGGATCTGTGCCATGTTCTTCAACACCCACTCGTCCGTTTTCGAGTTGAGTATGATGCGGACGACTTGAAGCGTATTGATGATGTTCGTGATGAACTTTTCGTCATAGCCCTTGTTCTCCGGGTCGACGCTGAGGATCTGTGTTGTCTTGTCGCTAGCAAGCACCACGTCTGTAACATTGGGAAACAGGTCAACATCAAGGTCAGCCCAGTACTCTGGCTGCAGAAGATTGTACAAGAGTGCCATTGCCTTCTTATTCAGCTCAGTGGATATCGGAGGGCCTGCAAGGACCCCAGTATCCTTCGTCTTACTTGATGGCAAAGAGTATCGCTCGTTCAACTGCGCAATGAATTCGACGAGGTACTTAACCATCTTCTGACGTACAGGTGCGGGGATTTGATACTCAGCCTTCTCACCAACAGCAACCTGTCGAACAGCCGGTGGCGAAGAAGTTGACACTTCACCTAGCTTCCTCTTTCTGCTGTTTGGCGACTCTGACGCCAGTCGTACAGAGGTTGCTGCCCTTCCAGTGACACGCCTTTGTTCCCACTCCCAGATAAGCCACATCATATTGAGAGCAAGACGTCTGCTTTCGAAGGACGGGTTGGGGAAGTTGGCCACTTTTCGCAGACACTGGATGATGAGGATGGCAAACTTGTCGCGAGTCTCGTAAAACAAATCCGGATGCCGCACTAGGAAGTGGAATATGCTGGTCATCTGCTGAACATTTTGACCCTCTTCGGCCAGGATGCGTCGTGGAGCAGCAGACCATACGGCATTCCGCTCATTGGGCTGAACGGAGCCACACCTCTTCGGCAGAACTGGTGCCATCAGTTCCAAAGCCTGGGTAACGAGCGTCCGGCCTTCATTCTGATTGTTCTTCAGCAAAGAGAAGTATACCTGGGATACAATCTTTGCTGGGGTGTCGTAATGGGCGATGAAGTAAGACAAAACAACGTAGGCCGCATGCTTGTTGATAACGTCGTCAAGCCTGATATAGGTCCAGCCAAACTTGATGATATCTTTGCGAGCCTCCTGCAGGATGGTGTTGTGGTACTTGATGAGGAAAGCCGACAGCTGCAGGACCTCCATCCGTGTATGGTCAATACCTGGCTGTGTGAGATCATCCTGTGAGTCAGCTAGGCTGACCTTCCAGATCTTGGTGTTGATGGATTCGATGACGGCCCTGTCAATCAGACGGTTCGGCCGCTGGTCTGGTTGGTCCCAATGCCGCATCAAGTCCATTGCCAGGACGGGATTGACGATATTGTGGAGCAAGAACCATTTGGTCTTCTGGGATGCGGTCTTGCCAGCGTAGATATCGAGACACCGCAAAATGACTGTCTTCAGGAACTCAACAGATTCGTTGCGGATGACACTGCTGTATAGATAAGAGTACAGGCTCTGCGTTGCTGTCAGGTCCTCGGTTGTGACAGAGTCAACCATTGTGAAGAGAGCATCCAAGTCCTTGGGATTCTGCTCGAGGGCCTTAGTCACAATTGACGTGACGTGCTCTACAGCTTGATGCGCAGCAAGCCGTAACTGACTAGGCATATCATTGTTGCGTAATTGTCGTTGAAGATCGCTCCCCGACTGCTTCAGCCAAGCGAGTGTTTCTTTCTTTGCCGTCCAGGCGATTGTAGAATTTTGACAGAGGGCGTCGATGATACCAATGGCATTGACCACAGCAGTGGACCTGGCAGGTCTATCATCGACCGGTATATCATTGCAAGCCTGGACGAGGCCTTGGAGATTCGCGGCGAAGTACTCCCTGAGCGGACTAGTATCTGGATGACGGAGAACTTGGGAGAAAAACCGTCCGTACTTGATGTCTCGAATCTTGCTCAGAACCAGATGCCATATCTCCTGAGGATACCGGTTCAGGAACTTGTAAATCGGCTTCCGGAAGGGACTGTGGTGAGTGCGGCGCAGCTTTTCCTCCAGACCCAATGCCGTCTCGATGATTCGCTCCTTGTATGCCTCAGCCGCCGCGGGCAGCAGGTGGAATATGTTAAAGACAGCGGCGACGACCTCCATCATCTCATTCTGTTCGAAAAAGGTGAAGGAAAGCTGCTGTAACATATTGGCATCCGCGAGCTGGTTTATATGGTCCAGCAAGCGGGTCCCTATCTCAACTTTAAAATACGAGGTGAGGAGTTTCAATAGCCTTGCCAGGTTGTTCAGACCTTGGAGACTCAATCTCTTCGCGTCCTGCAGGCTGGCTAGAACTGGGCGGAGACCAGATTGTAGTAGGTCCTTGGGCAACTTGTTGTTGACGGCCAATACCGTCTTCAAAGCCTCGTAAGCGGCATCAATGATAGGCGTCGGGTGAAGGTAAAGGCATTTGAAAAAGGTCGCCACAATCCTCGTCCTTTCTTTGTTTGGTTGTCCGGGCTGACTGGGCTTCATGAAGTCTTCGAAATCCATCGCAGTGCTGAGAATCTTGATGCAGGACACACGGAGGTTCACGATATAGTTGTGAGTTCTGAACTCAGCAGCTTTGTTGGCAAGCGATTCATCGCTAGCCTCAGCCAGTGCCAGTGATTCCATCAACAGACGAGTCAAATTTTCGTCCATCTTGACGAAGTCGGGTTTCAGAGACATGTAGTATGTGACTGCATCGATGTAGCCAATCTGAACCGCAAATGGGAGAGCGCGTAGCGGCTTGGAAAAAATCCGAAGCATTTCTCGATCCCGGTGCGGTTCAAGCAACTCCCACACTTGTGCATCTGCTGCCTTCGCTACAGTATCCAAGGATCGTTTTGCAGTTTCTCGAACGTGCTTATTCATATGCGAGAGCTCCTGGTTCAGCAGATTGCAAATATGCACCATTCGTGGCTGTTTCGGTGGCGGCTGTCCCTTCTCCTGCGGCACAGGCAGGCAGTCCTCCTTCTTGATGTTTTTGGTGATTCTGTTCAGCAGAATGTCCAAGGTATCTTGTGCCGACCGTCTTGTGTTCTCAGGAAGATCCTGTGGCATGTCTTTCACCACAAACAGCAATGCTTTGATGCACTCGTTTTGCCGCATGCCAACCCATGTATCTCCCAAGTCTACATCTGTAAGCAGAATTCGGATACCAAGGCTACCTCCGGCTTTGGTAAACCACTCCTCCTCATAGCAGCCATGGCAGAAAACGGAGCCTAGTGTATGAAAGAAAGTAAGGCGGCCAACATGGCTTGAGGATCCAAGTATGGTGGACGCGGACTGGTAAACCTCTTGGGTGGCACGCTGGGCCGATTCGCGAACGTCTGGATGATCGGATGCCAGTGACTCAAGGATGGCATCACAAAGAACGCGTGTATCGAGAAACATTGGTCCCTCGCCTGCGTTCACGTCAAAGGGGCTTGCGCCGCGTTTGCTGTCCACGAGAGCCCGACCGACTTCGATGATCGCGAAATGGCGACATATGTTTAGCAGGAAAGTGAGGGCCTCTTCTTTGAAGTCTGGTAAGGAGTTGGCGAACATCATAGCCTTGATGAGACGTTTGAGAACGTCGTCTTGGTCCTCCTTGTTGGCAATCGAGCGCCTGCGGTCAGATGTTTCGAATATCGAAAAATCGGCGTCGGTCTTGCGGGCCAGAAGATCCTGCACTTGAAGGCGGACAAGTCGTGGAAGGTCCTCTGGTAGGCTGTCGTAGCCGATGCGCAGCTTCAACTGTGCTTTGAGGAAGTGAAAAGCCTTTTCCTTGTAGTAGGCATCAAGCGGCTTTGGCAGGCCTCCCTTGACCTGTCTCGGAACCTCCATTAGCTTTTGAGTGGCAAGCTGAATACCCATATCAATAGGAAAAGCTCTCTCCTTTTTGGATCCAATGAGCCGCAAATCAAAACTTGGACAGTCATCGATGAATTGCTGGAAGGTAAGTGGGATGGCATCTGTCATGTATTTCCGATTTCGACCACCCAATTTCCCAAGGATCCTCATCGTTGTGTGGGCATGGAAATGGGTGTAAGGGGCGGGCTTGAGATGATCGAAGAGTGCAGTCATCAGCTCATCCATCACGGGAGCCATGATGGGGTCGAGATAGTCGGCTGTAAGGTTATCCACACACAATTCCAGAGTTCGGAGACCCTGGCCCACCAACTCGCTCCCTGCCCGCAAGGCCACCACCAAAGGTCTCATCAGGAAGCTGAGATGCGGAAGTAGATTACTGAGTCGAGCAGGAACGGTCAAGCACAGTTCCACATACAGGTCGCGCTCATTGGGCTTCCGGGCTGCTCTTAGCAGGTTGTTAAGCACATCCAGCAGCATCTCCAGAAGTGGCAAAATCTTCTTGTAGAGATGTTCGAACTTCCCACCTCCAATGCTCCTGAACAAGGACCGAAGTAGCAAAAAGTAATTTGTAGGCTCCTCAGCCTTGGTGGAATATTCAATGGATTTGGTGACAATGTCGACAACGTGAGGGAGCAGAACCTGTTCGTTCTGCGCGGCGAAGAGTGTCACAGCCATGAACGCCAACTTGAAAAGTCGCAGGAGAATCGATGCTTTCTTGACATCCGCTGAGCCGACGTCTTCAATGTGCTCCATTAAGAACCTTAAAAGCATGCCGCAGAAACTTGGTGACGTAGCTTCACTGGCAAGGAAGAATTGTGGTATGTGCAGAAGCCCGGTGTGGTCAAAGATCATCTCGTAGAGACGAGGTATCTCTTGCTGGAAGACCTCATTGAATGTGGCAGGGTCAATGCAGTGGAACACAGTGGCAAAGGTCTCCAACAGTTCCTTCTCTTCCTTACTACTAGAATTCATGTAGAAGTTGGCCATGTACTCGACTGTCGACTGATACTGGGGCTCGCCCATTGGCTTCTCGGTTTCGTAGTAGCGAAATACATAGGCACCTTCCCGGAAGAGCTTGACGATGACCTGTACTTCCTCTGGGCTAAACCCGTAAGCGACGTCTTGCCAATGTGCCGGGGCATTAACATGCTCGACTGTATGTGGGGGATTGCAAATCTTGAGCTGATAGAATGTGTTCTTGAGACCGTTCATCAAGTTCTTGAACAAAAACTTGTTGTCGACCACAGGATCCGCTCCTTTCTCACGAGGATTGGCTGTCTTTATGGGCATTGCGTTGAAGATATCAATCTCATCCCAATCTGGAGGCTGGCTCTTGTCGGCAAGGTATGTATCTGCAACCTGGTCCTTGGTCTGCTTTGCGTACGCCTTTGACAGTTTCACGGCGTTGGCATACTGCCGGTTCATGGCTGCAAACTTGTCCCCGATGGCGTTGAGGATCAAGATCAGATAATGTCGTGCATCGGCTTTATTCTCCATCTTGGCGATGCATTCTGCCATGTTGAGCAGTAATTTCGCGCTCATAGTTTGAAAGCTTGTGCCGGGGAAGTTGTCTTGCAAGTTCCTCGTGTAGACCTCGACAGTTTTCTTGATCTGCGCAGGTGTAAGAGAGTCCCGGACATGGTGGATAAGATCTGCGAGCATACTGTATGCAAGAGGCCTCATGTTCTCGTAGACAGTAAGTCCATCACCTATCAGTGTTCTCTCCTCCAAGAGCTCATCGATCTTGGGAAGGAAGATCTTCCGGAAATTGAAGTTGATGATGTGACGGATGGCAACAAGGAGCTCCTTCCTCGCGCTCGACTTCTCCCGAGGGCAGTCCTTCAAAAGTCGTACCACGATATCCGGCAATGTAGGAAGGAAGTCTGTCAGTTGCTGAGAGTATTGCCTCAACAGGTAAGCCAGGAAGCTCATAGTCTTTACTTGCGCTGTGATGAACTCTCCGAAGGCCGCTCTATTCCTGACGTTGGGGCTAACGCCTGTGAAGACCGTGCCCCTTGCTGCTGCATCAGCATGCGCCTGCTCTTGCGCCTTTGCCTGGAGACACAACACGCTCTTGATGAGGGGTACAAAGGCCTTGACGTTCTGCGGTACAGTGTTGCGGTAGACTTGAAATGTCGACACCACTATGATCGGGCATTCTGAGAGCACCTTGAACGACTGCATCCCCTTGAGCAACGGCCGGGCGGTAGGCTGGTCCACACCAAATTCTGTCGTCGTTGCGGTTGGAGAACCCGGTCGAGGTGACTGATGCTGGAAGTTGGTTTGTGTACTTCCAGGTGTAGACGGCATTCCTCCTAGTCCGGCTGTAGGTTCGTTGTCGAGCTGTTCCCTGACCACCCGCTCCATCTGCTCGAAAAGCTCTTGAATCAGACTCAGAAAGTCCTGTACTTTGCCAGCAACGGTCTTGGACTGGAACCGCATGATGTCTGAGATGACTTTGACACAGATGACTGCATTTTCTTCGTTGTCCGTCCGTACTAGTTTCATTAGGAGTTCGACGGTTTCAAGTGCGTATGGCTCGAAGGGCTCGGCGGCCGCGGGAACGTTAGGGAATCGATGGAGGATCTCGAGGATGGTATTCCGGAGTTTCTGCAGTAAGAAGTCAGGCAGGAACTTGATCATTGTCGTCGAAAACTGGGTTACCTGTTCATTGGAAGTGCTTTGGAATATGCAAGGTCCATTGAGTGTGTTGATAAATATGGGCATGACCTTCTTCAGAAACACTGGGTATGCTGGGCCAGAAGTGAAGACATCGAGGTGGTCGCGCAACTGGGTCGCGGCATCAACCTTCGCACGGGACTCTACGACGGAGGATGATATAATTAGCATATGCGACATGGTATGCGACAAGTGAGGCGACGCGTCTGGGTGGTCGACTTGCCAGTTTCCTGTGTAATGAGGCGCTTGACCACATCCTCGAGAAGTTGTTGCGACATGGCCGCGACAATAGATCAGAGGATCAGCCTTGGCACAGTTCCATGAGATGTCGTCGCGGAGCCGGTTTTGTGCCTGAACGGTGGGAGGCGTTGGCCTTGCGTGGAGGTGACTTGGACGGCTTCAAGCAGGGCGGGCGCATCCAGACCCCTCCGCTTCCAAGCTTAGAAGTCGCGACGGAGCTTGTCAAGTGTCAAGGCACGAACTGCATTCATCTCATCCAGAAGAGGGGGGGAAAAGAAGAGATCAATGTGACACGCAAAAGGGTTGAATGGGTGCACTGGGACTGTTCGGAAGAAAGGTGGACGTCATGTGGGGGTGGGGATAGGACAGTGTTGTAGGCGATCGCGCCGAAGTTGCAGACACTCTTTCATGAAATTCTTCAGGACGGGAAGCTTGAGATCGCAGGGAACCAGAGGAACTCATTGGGCTGGGGAAACCAGTCGCCAAATCCATCGGCTGCTTACATAAGGAGTGCACAGACGACCAATGCGCTTTCCTCCATTTGGTGGGATCTCGGGACCGTAGACAACCTGTACCTTGGGTCGATCTAATCTAATCTTATCGATAGATATCCCAAATTCCGGGGAAGAGGAGGGTCGTCATATCTTAACCCCATTTGGAACCAACACAATCAAAACATCCCAAAGTGAACTAACAGAAGTCTAATTTGACCTACCAAGTCCAATGTACGGTTCATTGGCATACTAGAACATCTCGTATGCCTCATTGATGCTATGAGGTAAGCCAACAGTCGTTGCGCTTCCTCGTCTACTAACTGGCGAAATTGGAACTGCTGAAACCCAGTTCGCACTCTACGGTGCGTAAACTGTAGACAATGTTGTGTTCATTACTGTGAAAATGGCAGGAAAGTATGTGGCGGTACCCTCGTCTTCTCCCATTAGCTAATGTTGTATGATTGATAGCACTACATGAAGGACGCTTTCCTTGACCCGAATCTATTCCAAGGTTATTATGGTTTCAACTGTATCCTGTCTGAGATTCCCAGGTCCCGATGACAAGTGCTCGGCCTTGCAAGTTCAGTGTGTAGGTTGACATGGTATTCTCTTTCGTCTATCTCTTTCCCATACCAAATGAGTAGAACAATGATATCCCAAGGAGATCAATTCCAAGGTTTATGTACAACCAGGCAAGGAAGGTATCCCAAAATACAGATAATACAAAAAACGCCCACAAATGCTTGTTGGTATCTTCACCTAATGTCATACCCAAGAAGAGCTCGATCCATTCGAAGGGAGTCGAAGCTAATGAAAAGAAGAAAAGTTTCAGCAAGCCACAGGTTTGCTTTCAGCGAAGGAGAGGCAAATTGCGCTGGACCCAACGGAGAGCCCGTGTCTTCATGAACTTCTTGCTCGTAGCCACCACAATCTCGAAGTTGGCACCGCTGCCGCTGCAGGCTGTGCCGGCAGCAACGGGCATGCTAGTCCATATACCACTGGCGCAGACTAGGTAGCTGTCGCTGCCAGCACAGACATCTTCGCCTTCGGTACTGCAAGCAGATCCAGCAGATTCTGAGCCACTGCTGCTAGACTCTGAAGAAGCAGAGTTGGTCGACGACGACGCGGAGGTAGCAGCGGCAGCGGCAGCGGTTGTGGTAGGCGCGGACACGGCGATGGAGACGGTGATGGAGGCGAAGATGCCGCCTGCAGCGCTAGTCTCGCTGGTGGCAGCCGCTGTCGTGGTCGGACTGCTGCCGGCTGCGGTGGTCGTTGCTGCAGCAGAAGCGACACTAGTGGCCGCAGCCTGGCAGGAACCGCTGGGAGCGGCGAAGGCATCAGTCGCACCATTCAGCTTCTGCACAACTTCTCCTGGATCAGGGAATGTAACATCCTTGTCGTTGACTGTCGCGCAACCATTGCCAATGTTGGCCGTGAACATATCCGGCAGTGCGTCGTACGATGACTGGGAGCCCGACGTGCCGGTGAGCTCGACCAATGCGCAGTTCATGTACATCTCCCGGTTTCCAACCTTATTGAACCAGGTCCAAGCAAGAACTGCGTTGCCGGTAGGAATGTCATCGGGAATAGTGAAGTTGTAGGTGTAGGGATCCGCAGCAGTAGCCGATGTATCATCACCCAGGTTACCGGCTGAGTCTCTAGCAGGGCAACCTCCTTCAATGGATGTGATGACCTTCCAGGTGCTACTGGCAGTGGGATTCTCATCATAGGTAATCGACACTTGGCTATTTGACTCTCACATCAGCAAATGACTTCGGCACGTTTGTGGAATAGGGGAAGTGCTTACCAGGAACCTCCTCCATGAACACTCTGGCCGATGAATTCCAGGGGTTGGTCCGATCCCAGTGCCATGGAGGTTGATTCTCCCGAGAGTGTGCTATCTGAAGAAGACTTCTGGCAGGGGAAGTTACTGCCATCCATCTCCAATGGACCATTGCTCGCTGCAGGTGATGTGACGCGAGCAGGAGTGGCCATAAGCATATGGCCGTTCGCAATAGCAGCGAAGCCGCAAGCAGCAGCGAAAAGCTTAGTGAAAGCCATCGTATCTAAGTTGGATGGACACGTAAAAGGCGTGGGATGTTCGTTCCAGACGAATTATCCTGCAGATGCTTTTGTAGAGAGTGTTTATGCAGGGAAAGCTGATGTTGTGCAAGGTGATGAGGGTTTCCTGCAATAAAGTCAGACCATGCGCTTTATATATGATTCCGATGCATTTCGAGTGTATCCCGAAGCCTCTGCCACTGTATATGGGAGAAAGGCCTAAGCGTAGACTGATGTTTACCTGACAATGTTTTGTTCTGACCAGATCGGAGTAAACAAAGGAGGGCTCAAGCACAGCTGGGGTTTCTCGATTGGTCGATGTCTTTTGTCCAAAAGGAATGGTATGCGCCAGGCAGGTTATGAACAAGAAAACAAAGGGCGAACAAGAAGGACTAGCCTTCAGAAAATGAATGTGGCTGTTGAAGTCGTGCCTGGGTGGGAAGATGATGGAGGAGAGGAACACGATCTGAGATTACCGGACAACTAGAGCATCTTATATAGATGAGGGCACCACGAGGCGAACATATGTCTCAGTGGTATGGTCAGGAGAGCAGACGCAGATCTACTGAGTACTGCGTAATCTTTCCATAGTGGTCGAGATCGACCGGGGCCCATACCGAATATCCACTCGGGCATTTATTCTCGTGTACATGGAAGGCAGGGATCCTGAATGAGCAGCTGTGGAGCACAACCAGTCAGGGCAAGCTGTTGAGTCGTTGAGTCCGACATGCGAGGCATGAGCGATGTGCTCAGGGGAATCAGGGGCGAGATGGTGAAGGATGATCCATATTGACGGACTTGATAGGCTATGCGGAGCTTCCTGGCTTGTTTCGGAATTCCACCACAGAAGGAAGATATTTTTTCTGCCAATGATTCGAACCAAACATGGTTTGTGCCTGATGGATCGACACGGGAGCTAGGGTCCCACGAGATGCAAGTGCTCGCCGCGTTACCCCTGACTATATCCTTTTTGGGCTGGCGACTGAGACAGCATGTAGCATTGCATATCGCAAAATACCCGAGAGTACATAGGTACGCCAATCTTCGCAACCAAAAACTTCAGATCATCTCATGTGTAGTTGACCACTGACCGAATTGTTTGTGTTCGAGCCGAAGCCCTCGCTCTTTGGCAAAGTGAGACAGGCTTTGAAAGGCAAGTTGCAGGTATAGAACGTCCAAGTAGTTGTCGTTGGCTGTCAGGCTGTCAGGCTTGCCAAGCTTTTTCCCAATGCGGCCTCCAGGCGGACCCACTGGAACCGAGGAGACGGGTCTGCGGCACAGATAGCAAACGCTGCAAGACCAACATCTCGCCTATACCGTATAGAATGTGCTGACCAACCGCTCGGCTTTCGCATGGGAAACCGCCCAGCCAGAGTCTTCTGTACGAACGGGAGCAGTGCAAGTGCTTGCGCTCTGGGCAGTCCAACGCCACAACGGCCAAGCAGACGAGCTTGGTTCAGGGGAAGAAACTGGACAAAACCAGGGGTCTCTCAGACATCAGGGATGCACCTTGCCGAATGTCCGTCCCTTGCCAACGCAAGAGCCAGGAGGCAGTGAAGCGGGGCCCAAAAGTATGGCTGAACTTCGCCCATAGCACCCCGCAGAATAGATTCGGGTTCGGCAAGCATCCGGCCCATTTCACATTGCGCAGGAGGCAGCCGAATCAGATGTCGTGATGGCTTCTCAACCATGATGACATGTTTCCCTGCGGCGGCTTCAGTTAAGGGGGATAGGCGCGCAGCCCGCAGGACGGGTGGTGGCATGCGCCCGTTGATGAGCCGAGCAAGCGGTGCAGAAGAAGCCAAGCACATGAGAGCCAATACGCGAGATCCCAAGGTGGCGGTCCGGGGCGTTGTTGGATTGTTAGCTTGCGGGGGGATCCTTCGTCTGTCGCGCGCCTCGGCCCTCTTGTAGAGTTTGCCTGTTGTGCTATCATGATCCTTGAGAGCTGGTCGAGCAGAAGCCGCGATGAAGAGGCAAGATACCACATGTACAGTGTCTCGTAGCTGCCTATTTGGGCGACGAGGGAGACTCCTACGGTCCGAATTGGTGCTTTTGGCTACCTGGGTACCTGCGTAGGCACCAAGTTGCGACGGCCTCGGGAGTTCACAAATTGTGTGCACACCAGTTGACGTGAGAACCTCTCATAGCTGGTGGGTCCGCGATTGCGCATTCCGCGTGGACATCCTTGTTCTGGTGCGACGTGGGTCCGTTTCAGAAGTTTGACGTGCCGGCCATCGCATTGCTTCCTTTGCGATGCTTCATCCGGCGTCCATTGTTTCTGTGGACTGAACCAGGGGCAAGTACCATGGTGTTGAAAACAGCCCCATATAGCATAAAGAGGCGAAATCGGTTTGCGTGGCGTGCGAGCGTGGAAGATTTCGTTTGTCAGGAGAAACAACCTTGGCACATTGGAACTGCATACAACTGCATCTGTGTGCATCTGCTTCGCGCTTCGCGTCATACCAAAGTCACCACATCCAGTCGTTCCTGCCGACCTGCGCTCTCACGTGGCTTCTCCACATGGGCGTTGTTGCTAACATAGGTGCTCCTGTCCCTGCGTTGCGTAAGCAGGTACGCAAGTATCCAAGCTGCTGAACGGGGTTGATGAGTCATCACTCTATATCGGGCCAGCTGTCATCCCTTGCCGCTGCAACCCGTTCTGCAGCCGCGCTCGCCCCGCACATGACAACGTAGCATCGATCCGTTGGACTGGGAAAAACTTATGGGTCAAGTTGGCCGCTTGCGAAGTGACCGTTACGGGGCATCAACGACCAATTGCTCCACTCGTCAGAACACCAGGACAGCAGTCGGCACTATCTCAATGGTGACAGGCTTGGAGTAAACCGCAATCAAACATTGCCGAATAATCTCATGGCTGTACTTGTACATAGCGGAGGGTACTCAGTACCCGCGTTTGGCCGTAAGGTTGGCGCGGAATTGGCCTCGTGAGCATGAAGTCGGCTTGCCCGATCTTCGAACCTTCTATTATCCGTAAGGATGTCACAGCACCTACCATAGACGGTATCTCGTCAACGACATTGCAAGGGTTGCGGCCTTGCGGCCCACTAAGGTGACAGCGCTTCTCTCATCCGAAGTTGACGCGGCAATTTGCCCGTGGGACCACGCCCGCCGGCCCGGCGACGCACGGTTCTAGAAGTGCATGCTGCTTGCAGCGTTTCTGGCGAGGGAACCCATCCGACCCATCATCCCAATGGAGTTCGTTCGGATCACAGCGACTGAAGCTCGAGATATAAGCGCCACAAGTGGGCACGCCGAACAACTCTGGCAAATTCCAGCACTTCTCCAGTCATCTCACATGCAGGAAGAATCGCTTGCTATAGCGCATCTGATTGTACAAGCTCCATCACCAAATACCTAGGTAGCCAGTGCCCTACCTGACCCGTCTATATTTAGCCCGTCGTGATCGAAGTACCAAGGTTCCCCACCAGACATCTTGATCTTCAACGTTCCCACCCCCTTACTGTCTTCGAGAGCTCCGCCTCGAAGATCCACGCCTTTGGTGTGCCTGGTGAGCTTCATCAGGGGCTCTCCATTTCTGTCGGTCTGAAAGTCAAGCTCGTGCCAGAATTCAGTCGCCAACAGCTCAGCCGCGACTTTGAACACGGGCTTGAACCAGCCATGTCCATCCTCATCCTCGTCCAGCTTCGGTGGCCCATCTGCAGCAACGGCGAGAACACACGGTGGGTCGATGATGCCGTCCGCTCCTCGCCGCTTGGCTTTGGTGGAGTCGGCTGTATCGGGGTCGTGGAAGCGGATGATGGTTGGGACTGAGGCGCCCATGACGGAGGCGATGGCGTCTTCTGATGTGATGAGAAAAATGGGGATGGCGTCAGGGAGACGGTCATTCACAGCAATGACTTGCTTAAAGTGCTCCCTGAGCTCATCAAGGCTGGGACCATGCCCGTCCTGGTCCAAGGCCATCGTATGGTCTTCAATCCACTGAATCTCAAAATTGGCTTTGGTCTCCGCCAGATCTGCAATCGATGCAGCGCTTATAGCATTGGATGATGATTCCCAGATTATTAAATTAAGCTTGACTTTGAAGCCGGCCCATCGCTCGTTATCATCGACACACGTCTGAATAGCGACGAAGCCCCATGTTTGATCGGCATGGAATTCTCGCAAGTACCTGAGCCAGTCTGGATAAGACGTTATATGCCGGCTCTTTGACGGGCCATTTTGTGTAGGTGGTCATTCGAGTAATCCACATCCTCCTCGCCGAGTACTTCGGGCAAACCAGCGTGTAGCTTTGGGTATTGGTCGTCAGGCAGCGCATGTAGCTCCATTCCGGAGGCTTTGGTGTGGCGATGGAAGTTACATCCTGGTGGCCAGTAGCTGCTCGGGTGGGTTTTTGCTTGGTTGCCTCAGGGGTGCAGGGGACTGAGAAGCGGGGGTATGTTTTGAATGCATCTATCACCTTTGTCCGAATCCGGTGCATTGCCTCCTGACTGCAAGGTCTCAGGTCTCAGACGGGGAGCTTGTCATTGCAGACCCCAGGTCTTCGTGCGGATGAGAATCTGCAGATTTTGATAGGAGAACGGAAAGAACGGTGCAGATTAGTCTCGTGATCATAAAGCCGGCTTGTCCGATCTTTGAGTCTCAAATCTACTACAGCACCTATCAAAATGCCTAGTACGATATATCGTAAACGGGCATTGCAAGGGTTGCGACCTTGCGACTCACCACGGCGACAGCACCTCCTTCATCCGAAGTCAACAGGCTAAAGGGGCAATGTCCGAGTTGACCACGCCCACATGGCGATGTATGGATCTTCATAATCACTGTTGCTCCAGGGCTCGCAGCTCGCTGGTGGTTATGGAAGACCTTCGACAAGAGATCATCGGCGGAATATGTGACGAAGTGATTTGGCCCATCGACCTTGTCCGCTGGACTTGAGTTGTCAATTGGCCATGTCGGCAGCACCATACGATATGCGATTGGGCTTTGTTTGGATGACAACGACAGAAGCTCGAGATATGAATTTCACAAGTGGAGACACTGGACAATGTGGGCAAAGTGCCATAGGATACTCGTATTCCGCACGATGATGCGTCCTCCACAGCCTATAGAGGACTCAAGGTGATCTATGCGCCCCAGGGAGGTTTGATCAGTGCAGCTCAAGACGTATTTTGGTCGAACCATTAAACGCCCGCGGAAACGGTGGCCACGTCGCCCGGGTCGCAGTCTGTCCTCGTCGTTAGCCCTTCGCCAACAACAAGGCCTGAAACTACAGGCAAGGAACCTGCGCTTACCCTCGAAGACATAACCAGCTCGCGTCCACGTCTTCAGCTTCTCGCGGCGGAACTCCTCGAAATCCCATTCCTTGTCCTCCAATGATTCCTTGTCCAAGTAGACGTAAGACTCAGTGATGACCTGCTCTCCCTCCACATTACCCTCCCCCTTGTCGTCGCCCACGTGTGCCAATAACTTGGGGCGGACGACACGACGATCGTAGCTGCTGCCCTCGAAGTAATCAAGTAGTTCCAGGTTGGCCCTTGTGATGCCGGTTACCAATGCGCCGCGGACGCTGTGGCCGGCTTCCTCGGTCATCCCTGGGTATGCTGCATGACGAACTCTGCGACGGGAGTACCCATGCAGAATGGCAGGATGGAAGGTGTGTCGCTTCTTGATGTCCTCAGAAGGGTCTTTGTTGCTGTAGCAGACCGAGTAGAAGACTTGAGGTTCCATCTGTTACGTCAAGAGTTAGCTTGCTCAAAAACCTTGGGGAAGTATCATGGCGCGCAGAAATATATACCAAGGTGCCTATCGAGTTGTGAGTTTATCTGCATTTTTTTGGTGACAACAGTTGTTGGCAACTTACCGTAGAAGAAGGCCGTGCGTGTCTCAGACTGATCACCTTTGATGTCCCCCATTCTGTCGATCACGGCTGTCGTCAAAGGCGCACTGGGCAAGTGATGAGAGGTACGTCCAACCTTGATCTATCAGCCACTCAGCAGGAGAGAAGGTTCACAATCAGATGAGATGTTTTTAATGGAGCTGTTTTGGGCGTTGGCTTCGACTCCGGCTGTCGTAGGGGTTTGGTCGGGCTCATTCTGGAGTCGCGATAAGCCCAGATCGCCCAGCGGGCGTTGCCCACTGCAGGTGGCCGCCGTGATCGGCAACCACCCGGCACTTGGCATATCACTTCAGACCCTACAAACATCATCCTTTGAGTTGGAAATCACTCAATTGATACATAACAACTGCAAATTACATGAGGCCCCATTTAGCTTTCAATTGAATAGGCACAGATGATAGGCTTCAAACATAGTGCGCCAGCTTGCGCATTGCAATGCCCAGGTGGGAGCGTGTCAATTTTCATCACTTCGTACAATATCTATATTGGGAATATATATATAATAAAATATCTATTAGTAGGGCAACGTTACGTAACGCGGTGAGAAACAGTCGTATTCATTTAGGTTATATCTGGTTCTAAGGTAGAAGGAAGGAAGGCTATCTATAGGTTATACGTAAGGAAGGTATAGGTAAGTAGGCGATTCTGCCCGTTCACCAGGGCAGTGAACCCTATACCGCCTACCGTATCTAGTAGCTAAACTCGCTGCCATTCAATACTAGTAGTCTTCTATTATAGTGAATGACCATGTTCCTTCGCGCTTCGAATCGACCCTTCCTTCATCGACGATTTCGTCGACGATTTCGTCGACGTTTATTTCTCGAATTCGTCGCTATTTCCTCGTCGCTTTCGTCGACGATTTCGTCGACGATTTCCTCATTATAAATGGCCTCAATACTACTACTATAACCGTTATAGTCCCTATCAATCTCGTTCTACGAAACCCTCTACCTTAACCGTTAACTCGTTACTATCAACTAGGCGTTCTAAAGCCTGATTTAGCGATACCTTCGTTATAGCGTCGGCTAGGTTATTAGAGCCGTTTATCTACCTGATTTCGTGAATCTCTCGGTATTCGTACGATTAGCGAAGGGATATAATATCTACTATCAACTGCTTCTCCTTCGTTATACCCAATTTAATAAGGTATTCGTAGAGTGAATAGGAATCGGTATAAATGACTAGCGGAATCGCGGGTAATCCTAATTGAGTTATAACTATTCATAAAGTCGTAGCGATTACTATACCGAGGTCGAAGCCGTTTACTATTCTATAGATCTCGGAAGCTAGAACGCTTCGCGTAACCCTCTTATACTTCGTCGATAACTAATAGATAATATTTCCTCGTATTCTATACCGTATACTATCGTCGTCGCTTTCCGTTATCTCTTCTACGATCGCGATTACGAAGCCGATCTGACTACTAAGGTCGCGATTATTAGCGAATGAACCGTCTATAAAGATAGTGAGTTTAGCCTTTAATAGGTCTAAGGCGATATAGTATAGCTTATATAAAGGGTTCTTCATTTACTATTCTAGATAGCGATTTAGAATCTCGTAATCCTTCGCTTTAGGTGTCACGATACGAAGGAATGGAGGAGACAGAGCTGCAGATCCAGTGTATTTGTGTTCACTTTGGCTAAAGAGAAAGGAAGAAGGTTTCCAGCGTAGCTATAGCCTTCTGCCTGAAGCTATATACAAGGTAACGGCGAGGCTAGTGGTTAACCCTAACCCTAGCCGTGGAGCCGTTCCGTCACATTAGGGTTCTAAATCTATATAGCGACTAATAGGTCAAATACGGCCTCTAGTTAGTAGATTGATACTAAATAAGCGCTATAAGCGCATTATTCTAGATACCTCTAAGCATAGTTAAGCGCCTTTAGGTCTACTATTATAATCTTTATCGCCTAGCCTTTCTAGTATATATCGATCGTTCCGTCGTCTCGTATTGTGACTTTCGTATCGTTGAAATCGAGGGCGGTTCCTAGGGATAGGATTATCTTCGGCTTATATATTAACTCTACCTTTTGAATTTACTCTTCTTCTATTAACGAGAATATTTCCGTACCTACTATAAGCATATTATCGGTCTATATACTAACGATATTAAAAGAGTCTTTACCTCCGGTTATCATTAATAGGTATAGGTTATATATAGAAGTATTTATCTTTAGCTTCTCATAGTAGTAATAGTAATAGGTATTCTATTAGTGAATACCGGCCTCGGCGATTCTATATAGTAGCTTTACTAACCGTATAATAGTACTAGGGGGGTACCGAGCCTATAGTTCTTTCGGAAGGGTCGCGAGAATAGTATATACTAGCTCCGATTTCGATTAAGGGTATACCTATATAACGTCTCTTAACTCGACCTTTATACCTATCGCTATTAAGGTAGGTATAAGGGTAGCGATAATGCATTAGCTTATATACTAAATCGTAGGCGATTATATAAGGATATTCTCCTTCCTAGTATCGTTATACCCCTAGATGATTAGCTATAATTTCTTATATAGCTTCTCAGTCTTGCCCTTGATCTCCTATACTATATAGGCCTTGAATAGTCTATAAGGGCTATAGGTTTTCTTATTAAATCGTTCGAAGCGAAAGATACTATAGGCGATGAGATCGTTAATCTCCTTCGTATTAGATTCTTTAAAGGGGTCGCCTAGGCTATTGATTATATCGTCGCGCCTCAACTTAAGTACTAGTTTATAGTTTTCCTTCTCTTTCTAAGTAACGAAAGCATTAGTCTCAATAGGCTTCGATAGCTTCGGTTTATTCTTCGAACCCTTAGGCTAGCCTCGCTTTCGTAGCATTAGAGGCTATATATCTAGCGCTATAGGCCTAGGGAACTCTACTAGTAGTAGCTCTATAAGTGCTACTGCTCCTAGCGCTATAGTTACTATTATCGTCGCTATTAGGATATCGTTATCTTCGCTATAGTAGTATAGCCGAACGAGCATAGACTGAAACTTTATAGGGCCGTTAGGAAGGTCTAAGGTAAAATCGTAACCCTTAACGGCGAGGAGTTTATATAGTCCCTACTAGCCTTCTTTCTCTCGCTAGACTCGTACTTCGCTCTAAAGCGGTAGTATTATCTAGTCGTCTATACCGGGGCTATTATAGGTAGCTATAGCTTCGTTTAATTAGCGTTCTATAGTAGTCTTTTATAAGACTCGTATCGCCTTTACGATAGTTTCCGCTCTTCTTAGTATCGATAGCGAGGGTAGCGAATCGAGGTTTACTTATAGGAAGGCGCTGAAAACGAGTAGTATAAGTATTAGGCTATTAGGTCCTACTATATTATTAATAGCTTTCACGGCTATCTAAAGAATCGCCTCGCTAGCAAAGGTACCTACTAATTCAGTATAGAGAATTTCGAAGGCGTAGTAAAGGGGGCTATAGTACCGTTTAACCTTACCTATAGATTAGTATACCTCTATAAGCACCTACTTATATATGATTCCTATAATCTTTGCCTTATTCCTAAATTCTACTAATACGAAGTTTATACTAGTATCGTAAACTAACTAATTAGGTAGGCCGAGATATATATCTATCTATATTATTCATAAGGCTTCCTATATATCCTTTATCGAGAGGGATAGAAAGAATCGTACTACTTAGAACGATATTGAAGAGTCTATTATATGAAGTACTAGCCTACCGATCAGATATATTATATCGACGATAATCTTATAGTTAAAATCGCTATCGTCCTTTAAGGTGAATTTAAATCGTTTCGGGATAGGTCCTTTTATTTAATAGTAATAGTAAAACTTCGTAATAGCTTCTAACGCTATAAGATCATCGTCGTAGCCCGTATTTTATAGTAAACGCGAAAGACGATCAATTAAAGGGTATCCGAATCGGCGATAAAGGTAGTTGTAATGAATACAACGTGGGTGACTTAAAGGGTACTTGGGCTATATACTGAGTTTATATCAGAAGGAGGTTCAAGGTGCTTTGTACAATATGCTATCTTATGATCAAGAGGAGATTACTCCTATCATATGAGAATGATACTTAGATTGATCGCTGAAGAGCTAACTGATGCTATCTACTATGAAGGGAGTATCCTATTATATATCCAGCTCTTCAGCCTAGGATCTATTGGATCTATGAAGATCCAGAAGATCCTGAGTATTGGATCTATTAGATCTATAAAGATCCAGAAGATCCAATATATACTAACTATTCCTATCACGTGACCTTTGGTGGGTCCCATTATATCTCCTATGCTATGCCGTATATTGGTTTCCTTTCTTCTTACATGCCCCCTAGTACCTTGACCGTAGGTCATGATATTACCCTCCTCCTCTTATAATCTTCGTCCCGAAGATCCAGTTTATTCTATAAGTACCCCTTATCATTCCTGATTATCTCATACCTTCCTAATCCGTTATATCGTCCAAAGTCAAAAGTTCGCGTATTGCTAAATCTTCTTCAAGTACTAAGAAGACTTAAGAAAAGCGCGAGCTACTTACTATTATCCTTGCTTATAGCATCGAGATACCTTCCTATTCCGCCTACGAGTTACAGGGAATCGAATCCTACGTGGCCTCGTTAAAGGACTCGTCGAGGTATACCGAATACGTTAAGCTAGGTGTCATGACCCACGGTCAAGGTACCAGGGGGCATGCAAGAAGAAAGGAAACCAACATGCGGCACAGCACATGAGA